>PVIH01001376.1:182810-239939 GCA_004025045.1 Sigmodon hispidus
AAAAAAAAAAAAAAAAAAAAAAAAAAAAAAAAAAAAAAAAAAAAAAAAAAAAAAAAGACTTCTAATGGAGGGACTGGAACATTGACCCAACCACATAACCTTTGATCTACAATTCATCCAGCCTACAAGGTATGCTGGGGTAAAGGTGACACAGAAATTGCAAGATGGCTGGTCTAGTTTGAGACCCATGCCCACCCCTGACACTGTCTGGATGGCCAAGACCCAAAGGCAGGACAGACCAGAGACCTAGGATAGAACCAGACATGATTGGCAAATATATATATAAAGTCAATGAAATGATCTTAACAGTATTCTGTGCCTAGCCCCATAGTCCTCAGAGAGGGGACTTCACCCAGCAACTGATGGAAACAGATGCAGAGTCACACAGTCAAACGTTAGACAGAGCCCAGGGCACCCTGCAGAAGATGGAGAGAAAGGATTGAAAGGGGTCAAAGACACCACAAGAAACTCCACAGAATCAACTAACCTGGGCTCATAGGGGCTCACAGAGACTGAAGCAACCATCAGGGACTCACCTAGGCACTCTACATATATATGACAGCTGTGTAGCATGGTCCTCTTGTGGGACTCCTAACAGTGGGAGCAGGGACAATCTCTATCTCTGTTGCCTGCTTTGGGGACCCTTCCCTCCCACCAGGTTGCCCCATCCAGCCTTAATAAAAGAAGAGGTGCCTAGACTCACTACTATTTGATATACCATGGTTGGCTGATGTTCATGGGAGGACTGCCTTTTTCTAAAGAGAAACAGAGGAGGAGGAGGAGGGGAGGGGAGGGGAGGGGGCTGGGATGAGAAGAGTGGGAGGCAAACAGTGGTTGGGATGGAAAAATAATAAATAAATAAATAAATATAGACATACATACAAAAAATTAAAGAAAGGCAGCCGGTAATCAAGTAACTAGCCTTTTTCCACCCCTTAGACAAAGAAACAGCAGACATAGCACCAAGAACAAGGCCAGGAGCTTATGACCTGTGAGTTCTGAGAAAAAGTTAATTATCTACCTGAAGGGAAACGAAGGAAGTAACAGAGGTGTACAGCCAGGCCTTATCACAGACGCTAGGAAGCCTTTAACATACAGTTGGGCAATTTATTAAAAAGAGAAGTCTTAGTATATGTGTGTGAATGCATGTGTGTGTGCATGTGTGTGAGTGTGTGTGTGTAAACATGGTAATGTTTTAAATTTAGCATATATATACATATATATGCATCCACACATGCACATACACATGCAGGTTGCCTGTTAAAATATTAAGATGGGTCTTTCTCAATGGTCTGAACAGATAAGAGAATTCTTCATTCCTCATCAAAGAAACCTCTTCCTGCAACAGAGACCATCAGAGACCACCATAGAAAAGTACCACTAATCAAAATGTAGAGTTGTGGAACCCAGTTCAGGAAGAGGGGGTGTAAAGTTGTAAGAGCCAGAGGGATCAGGGAGTTTGCTGTGAGACTGTGTTTCCTAGAAATGTCAGAAGCTACACCCATAAAGTCCCCCCAGGAAGACTGGCCAAATATAAGCTGCATGGGGACATGGGAACGGTAACAGTAGACATGGCAAAGCAGATGGGGGAAGCTGTGAGTCCTCATCCCTACCCAAAACTAAAACCATCTAAAGGATGCTCAGAGTGTGAGAAATAGTCTTCCCAGGGGAAGAACACTGACTGTTATTCAATACCAAATGATCAGCCTTGAAAACATACATACATATATGCAAGTAACATTATATAAACTAAGAAGGTTGTATTTATGTGTTTAGGAATGTGTGTGTATATGTGTATAGTGTGTAAGTGTGTGTATGTGTATGTATATATATATGTGTGTATGTGTGAGTATATGTGTATGTATATGTGTGTATGTGTATGTATGTGAGTGTATGCATGTGTGTATATGTGTGTATGTATATGCGTGTGCATGTGTGAGTGTGTATATGTGTGTATGTGTGAGTGTGCATATGTGAGTATGTGTGTATATGTGTATGGTGTGTGTATATGTGTATATCTGTAAGTGTGTATGTGTGTAAGAGATTGCGAGTGTGTATATGTGTATGTGTGTGTAAAGAAAACAGAGGCTATGAATTTGAAAGAGAACAAGAGGGGGTACATGGGAAAATTTGGAGAGAGAAAAGGGGAGAAGAATGATGTAATTATATTTCAATCTCAAAAATAAGAAAAGTAAATAAAATATTAAGGTGGTGTGTGGGTGTGTTTGAACTTTAAGTAGCACATTTCACTTCCCCGTAGGTAGGACAAGGAATATATTCATCATACATCATACATAATTTTTGCAGTTTTATCGTAAACATCATATCCATATTTCCAGGCCTATGTTAAAGAACATCTATTGGTGGTTTATAGTCACAGGCATTGAAGATGACCATTTTTACTTAGTTGTCATAGCTGTGGAGGGAAAGTAACAGAGTGTGGTTGCCTCTTCCAGGATGGCAGTGGAGCCATGCTATCTGCCTGGTGACCATCACCCTTATGGGGTCTGGAGGAAGGGGTTGGAGTTTTGTCTAAGGCCAATACAAAGGGCACAAAGTGGCTAGCAGGTGCCAGGCAGGCCTCTGCTGCTCTGGGAATTGAGTGTGCTAGTCTGGTGGCCCCAAAGCCTGCGGGATTGAATACCGTTGTGAGTGCTGCTGAACATTCTGCCAGTGATGTCATGGGCAGAGCTTCCTCCACTGCTCCCGGCACTGAGGCAGCAGTGATGACCAGAAATCCACACTGCTCCTGAGCTCCTTAAAGGCAGTTTCCTCCTGCACCCACGTACGGGAGCTGCCTGGCCGATGCTGACTGCAGTGCTTCAGCTTCATCATGGCTCTGTCCCCTGTGCCAGGAACCTTGGGGAATAGACAGAGATTTGGCAAGCTTCCTAGGAAATGGATGGCGCCCCAGTGAGCATTGTGGATAGCGTTCTCTAGTGTTGCCAGACACGCGCAGGGCTGTTTCTCACTCTTGGTAGAGAAAGGAGGGCCATTTTGGAGCCACTTTTTAAATGGAACAGAGGAGAAAGCCATCCAATCCCCACCATACTCAGAACTTCCAAACACAGGAAAGAATTCACTTTCCCAGAACTTCTTCTTGGGTGAGAAATACTGCAAATCTGGTGTGGAATTCACCTGAGTCTTCAGACTTCGCTGAGGCAGAAAGCGGATCCATTGCCTTATTGACCGCTATCATCAGTTGGAGGAGAGGGACCCGAGGTATCCCCGAAGCCCTCCTGTCTTCCTCTGCCTGACTGCGCATCACCCCTCTATCATTTTTATTCCCTCTCTGACTCCTTTGATATGGTAATGATCTTGCACAAGAAAAGCCATTTTTATGAGAGTGCTTAAGGAATTAAAGGTGAGAGAGAAGATACAGGGTGTTGAGAAAAATGACAGTTTGTCATTAAAATATAAGTAAGTGTAGCCCTTGGGATGAAAGGCAAACGCAGGCCAAAGAGAGCTCAAGGCTTGGACTGGCGGTGCCTCTGGCAAGCGCCAGGGACAGTATTACTAACCGGCTGGCTTACTGCTGGCCTAACAATGTGTGCTTGCTAGCGGATTGATTTCCCTCTGCCCTCCACAGTCCTGGCTGCCGTTAAGCCTTGTGCCCTCCACGTGATGTTGAGCCGAATCAGATTTTCCTTTTAGTTGTTCGATCACATTTTCCTTCCTAGAGCTTAGAAGGTACACTTGGGACCGTACAGTAATTGCCTCCCCACACTGAACTGCTGATACCTTTATTGGATTGGCATAGGGTTTCAGAGGACTGTGTTTAACAGGCAGTGAGCCGCAGCAATGCAAACAGCTCCGGTGTTTAAACAAGCATCCATTAGGCCAGGAAACAAGGCGATGCGAGCCCATTTGGTGCTGGGTAGTGCTGAAGGCCCGAGGTGAGCCGGGCATCTAGGCCCCCATTGGAGCCAGACGGGATGGGCTCCAAGAAGAAATGCAGGATTCCCCTTGTTAGAAATGGAGCCCATTCTCTCTGGGTTTCTGGAAGAGATAGGTGAAAGAGGAGGGGACCAGAAGTGTTGTGGCACGGGACACATGCAAAAGTCATTAATATCTCATTATGTTAGAATTGCCATCTCCCCACAGATTGCCGTTACCATTGGCGGTGGCCATGAACGGACCTGAGCAAAGCAGCCCTACCACTGCTTCCTGCAAGCCCCAGCAAGCTACCCAACGCTTGTTTAGCTCCAAGGGAGTTGGTGGTGTTGAATTTGTGAGGGAAGGCTGTGAGGAAAACCCCGCAGGAGCAATAGCAAGCCACTTGCGGGAGAGAGGCGGACAGAAAACTGAGATTTGTAAATACACAAAATGCCCAGCTTCCAGGGTGCCAGCCAGCGTGGAGCGGGCAAGGGACCTGGGAAAATCAACACACAGCGGCAGCGGCAACCCTGGCCATCCTAAAGTCTGGAAACAGTGGTAGGAGGTGTTGGGGTAGGGGCTGGCTGGACTCCTAAAGGTCAGAAAGGGATCAAAATGGAGAAGAGAAGGGCCAACAGGTCAGCCAGGAAAGTGGGAAACCTGTGTTCCCGCGTTCTAAAGCAGATAGAAGGTCTGCTTTTGTCCTCACTGTTTTCCGACTTTGCTGGGTCCAAACTAGCCCAGGGGTAAGTACCCCACCCCAGAGGTAGCTCTGCTGTCGTTTCCCAAGCTCAACTCTTGTGCAGCACTGTCCTGGGTTGCATCCCAAGATGCCAGCTCTGGGACTGGGGCCTTAGGGATGGGAAGTTGGAGCCATGCATCTCAAACGGCAAGGTCCCTGCAGATCTATCATTCTGTTGTTAAAGTGTCAGATGTTTCCATCTATGTGTGCATGTCCACATCCTCCCTCCCTTACGACATACGGAAGTGTAACAAAGAACTTGTAGATTTTGATAGGAAAACCCCTTAAAGTTCTTTCATTAATATTCTTTTAGACTATTTCTGCCGTTTGTTTTTTGAGAGGTTTTTGTTTGCTTTGTTTTGTTTGTTGAGATGGGGTTTCAGAGTTGCTTGGAACTCACTATGTACCCAAAGATCCCTCCTGTGCCTCTACTTCCCCATGCTGGGATTCCACATATGCACATGCACCACCAGGCCTGTTTATGCAGAGGCTAGAGAAGGAGCATAGAGCCTCTTACATGTTAGGTAAGTGCTTCACCAGCTGAGTTACATCCCAGTGTTAGTGCTTCCTGCCTCTGGGGTAAACACCGTGACCAAAAGCAGCTTGAGAGTGAAGATGTTCTTTTGAAAATCTTACTGCTTCCATTTCATCACAAAAGGAAGTCCAGGCAGGAAGTCCAGGCAGGAACTGAAGCAGAGGCTATATAGCAAAATGCTATTTACTGGCTTGCTCAGCCTGCTTCTAATAAAACCTGTGTAGGGATGGCTCCGCCCACAGTGGGCTGAGCCCGCCCACGGCAATCAAGCAAGTATTCCATAAGCTTTCCTATAAGCCAGTCTGATGGAGCCATTTTTCTCAGTTGAGGTTCCCTTCTTCAAGGTAATTCCAGATTGAGTTAATCTGACAAAAAAAGAAAGGAACAAAATAAAGAAAATAACCAGCACAAGGAATCCTTATTTCTGCCTTGGACCCTCCGAGATACTGAAGTTCTGGTTCTAGGACAATTCATATAGCCACAAGGGGGCACATACATAGACACTCAGCCCTTATCCTAAGACCAATCAGGGAATAAAGATATGTGTGTGGCTGAGATCATGTGACATGATACGACCTGTTTCCAAATATGGTTTGTAAAAACCCTGAAGGACTTGCTTTGATCTAACTTAAGACAATATATTTTTTATAATTTATTTTCATTAGTTATATTATATGTGGATCTATGTGAATGTATGTGGGCGTATGTGTGCAGGTACCCTTGGAGGTCAGAAGAGAGTGTCAGAGCTTTGGGAGTTGATGATTGTGACCCATATGACGTTGGGTATTAGAAACTAAGGTCTGTTCCTCCCCAAGATCTCTGAACATGCTTAACTATTAAGCTATCTTCCCAGCTTTTTAAAAGATTTTTATTTATTTATTATGTATACAGTATTCAGAAAAGGACATCAGATCTCATTATGGATGGTTGTGAGCCACCATGTGATTGCTGGAAATTGAACTCAGGACCTCTGGAAGAACAGTCAGTGCTCTTAACCTCTGAGCCATCTCTCCAGCCCTTAACTTTCAAAAAGACAAAAAGTTAATGTCATCATTGTAAGCTGTGTTTCTTTGTGAGGATAAATAACTTGGCTCATACTGGTTGTTAGTTTCTTATGTGCATGAGTGCCTATAATGAGCATTTAAAAATTAATGTATTTGATAATCACAATCAAGTTTATTTGGGTTTTAAAAAAAACAGAGCATGCAAATACTGCTGAGAAACAAATTTAACAAAGCTCTTTTTTTCTGTTCCCAGGATAGTCTATATGGTAAAAATGCTAAAATATGACCTTCTGTATCTTAAAATACATTATTCTTTTGACAATGAAGCTTTGATGCAATAAGCAAAAATAATGAGAATAAAGTCAGAAAAATGGCTTTGTGTCAGAAAAATATACTCTCTGTTATTTACATGAGCTTTATTGAATCAAACAAACAAACCAAAAGAAAACCCAGAAGTTACAGTGAACAAGGCTTCCAGGGTTTAACCTCTCGAAACAGGTCCAGGTTTGGGATGTAGCACAGCCCACAAGATACTAGTTCCTGATTCCTCTGCTGTCTCCTTTCCAGTGGCGTGGCCAGGACCCAAAGAGAGATTTGCACTTTCCAGGTCTCGGTTCCTGACATGTAAACACAGCTCCCATTATAACTCCTTGTGCTGCCTCCCTAGGAAAGAGTGAAAGTTAACTTCATGCAAAATTCCAACAAAACAAAAAGCCTTGACATCCAAGTTGCCCTTCTGAAGAAAGGGGGCCAGTGAGACAGCAGAATTACAGCTCAGAAATAAAATGGAATTTAATGTTTGGTTGAAGAGAAAAAGTGAATTTCTAGCTCCTTTCAGGCTTTTGCCATGAATAAAACTCAAAGATGAAATATTAGAAAATCCAAGATGAGATGGTACTCAGATATCCTTTATCCCCTCCGGTCCCCCGCCTTCAGAGAGGCGTATCTAAACCATCCCAGATGGCTGCTCTATTTTTAAAGCTCTCCAGAGAAGGAGTCTCTCCCACCTCCTCAGTCACCCGTCCCAGAATCTCTTGTTCCTCACCGCCAGAATATTTTTTGAGAGCCCTCAGGGGGGAAAAAGACAAACTGTCTTTGAATTGGGACCCTTTAGGATTTTACCTCATGGTACAGAGGAGGAGGCCAGAAGAGGTTCGAGCAGTGTCTTTCTCCAGGGAAAAGGAGTTCTCTCTAATCTTAGGATTTCAGTTTCATGAAGGAACATTTTAGGGGTCATTCCATCATTCTCTTGGAATGTAATATGTATAGCACTTTCATAAGGGTGAAGACTGAACAAATATTCATGCTTTGGACTTAAGAAAAGAACACAGTCACATTTACATATACACATACAACCAACAGATCAGATCGATCCAGGAGATGGCTTGTTCATTCATTTTTTCATTCCGAAATGATTCCTGGGTAGCACTCAGGTGTTGGCTGCCTGAGACTCAGACATATAAGAAAGTTAAACAGACAAGGTCATTGTCACTGAGTCTGCACTCTTCTGAGGAAGAAGATGATCCAAGGGGAGAAATGCAAAGCAAGAGGATTATAAATTGTGACAAAGAGGTACAATAAAGATAAAACAGAAGAAATCGATAGAGATATTAATCGAGTCAGGGTAGCCAGGATAACTTCCTTCCTGGGGAGAGCCTTGAACTAAGCCAGCCCCTCAACACATGGGGTGGGGGGAACTGTAGCAGTAGCGAGAGCCAAGGAGAAGCCATCTTTCCAAGACTGCACTGGAACCAAATGAGTTTGGAGATACCAGGTTACCTGACATGTTTTTTGGTTTTGTTTTCTGAGACAGGGTTCCTCTGTGTAACATCCCTGACTATCCTAGAACTCACTACATATACCAGACTGGCCTTGAACTCTCAGAGATCCACCTCCCTTTGCTTCCCTAGTGCTGGAATTGAAGTGTGCGCCCCCATGCCCAGCTCTGTAGTTTTCTTAACTGGTTGCGGTAGAGGATAGACTCTAGGGCGGAATTGAGGAGAACAGTGAAATAGCTGAGGGGAGGTAGGAGGGTGGGGTCCTCTCTGATGAGACAATGGACACTCAGAAGAATGACAAGCGGGATGCATATACACAGGCCACTCCCAGGTACATCCTAGTTTAACAAAATATGTAAAACTCATTTTTACTCTTCTTCGAGTGATTTGCTGTAAGTATTCCACAAATGGAAAATATGTGTGAGTCTTTAAACATGTTAATAAGAGACACAAAACTTTAATAGATGGATCATAGCATTAGAAACAACTGTAGAGGCCATTTTGCCCTACCTGCCACCTAATAAAAAAAAATACCTCTGCAAATCCCTGGCAGATGAACGTGTAACTGGATAGGAAAAGTTCAAGATACAGGGCACTTCTTAGCCCCAGAATCTGGATGACTCTCCCTAATAGGGTATTTTTTTGTTTTGTTGTTTTGAATCTCCCCCTCCCTCCCAAGCTCCCTGTAGATAGAGGATGGATTCTTTCTCTTATTACAGGCAACCACTGATCTTGGTTTATGTTCAGGACCTACACAGGTCAAACCAAGTTCTTTTCCTAGTTACCATCATCAATTATTTAAGGAGTACCCACACCTTTCCTGTTCCTCTCTCTTCTCTTTCTCCAGTTAAATACCCCAGGCTCCTTCAGTTCCTTCTGACATGGCCTGGTCCCTGGATGGCTTTTCATGTCCCTGGATGGCTTTTCATGGTCTTACACATGCGTCTTGCTGAATTTGGAGAACAGACATTCATGCGCCTAAAATTACAAGAGATGGACATGAAGGAGACCCAAGTTGCTGTGAGACAATTCTTCAATTAAGCACAAAGTTTACAATTGCACCAGACAGCTTTGATTTGTTCTTGCTAACCTGTAGGAGACTGGCTTTTAAACTTTGGGAGACTCTCAGGCCAACAAAATAAAACAAAACCAAAACCCACCCACAAAACTCTTAATCACTGAATTATCTTTCTAAAGCCACCTGCAAAACTCTGTACACAACTTTTCAGGGTTTTTAGAGTTCCCAAAGACCATTTCTGTGTAAGCTTTTCTTTTAAGAAATTAATTATGCTAATATTTTATAATTTTGATTTCATCACTTTAAACTTTAGGTCTATATTATCTCTGTGTCTGCAGAATAGCCACAGGGGTTCAGAACACTCTGGAAAATCCTGCAGGTTTCAAGCAGCCTACTAACTGAGAAGGAGAGTAACATCTTTAAACTCGTTGGCTGGTGGTTTGCTTCTATGACATCACTGAGCCTCTATCATCACCAACCACATAGGTGCAATCTCACTAAGGAAATGTGATAATCAGCATCCTGTATTATGATAGCATACCTTAGAAAAGTCCCCTCGAAGGAAAAGAGTGTGGTTCTCTGGTCCTGAGGTTTCAGGTTTGTGATGGCACAGTGCAGAATTACAGCCTGCGTGCTGGAGCCAAATTGCTCATCATATGAAATACAGAAAAAGGAGAGGTGGGGACCAGAGTCTCAACATCCCAGTGACCTAACTCCTTCCCATTAAGCCTCACTTCCTTAACTTCCAATAGTGCCATAGGCAGCCTCACCGTCCCTTTGGCATTGTGACTTTGGGAGACATTTAGGATCCAAACCTAGGCCTGGTAAGGGTTTGACTGGAAAGTGTGAGAGCCCTACTTTAGTCTCTCTCTGGAACCCACACAAAAAATCAAGGCATAGTGGCATACATTTGTAATCCCAGCACCAACAATGCAGAGATAAGCTGATGCCTGGGACTCAGTAGACAGCCAGCCTAGGCTAGTGGTCAGTCAGGCCATCGGGGTCCTATTTCAGAGACAGCAAGGTAGAAAGTGCCCAAGGAGCAGCTCTCAAGGTTGTCCCCTGGCCTCTATATGAGTACATGTTCTCTCTCTCTCTCTCTCTCTCTCTCTCTCTCTCTCTCTCTCTCTCCTCTCTCTCCGCCATAAAATGAGGCTAATGAAATTTAAAGATAACCAAGAAGAGGACGTGGCAGAGCAGTTTGAAGGTAGGGCCATCCTAGAGTGATTTTAACAGCAACAGTGATGAGCTCTTGGTGGCCTTCTCTGCTTTTAAGGGTTGGGGCTAAAGTAAGCTAGAAAGGTCACAGCTTTCCAGAAGCTAGTGAACGAGTTGGGCTTCCTGGGAATTGTGTGATTCTGTTGGTGACTCTACAGTAATGTCCCTAGAAAGTGCTACATGATCTGTCATCACAGTAGCCTGCATGGCTGACTTGCCAAGTACAGTGTCATTCTCTTTGGAACTTGGCTGGCTGGATTAGTGGCCAATGTATGGTTAGACCTCTGCAAATAAAACAGCTGTAGAATTGTTACGTGAAGCTGTCCACCCTGACAGGAAACCTGCTTACAAATAGCACTTCCTATGCCCTTGGGGAAGTGCTGTTCAGGGGGATGTCATTCCTCACTTCAGCTCTTGCTTAGATGCTCTCGTTGGGGACTGAGAAATGCATTCTACTCTCAAGTGGCAGGAAAGCATGGACCTTGGAGTTCAAGGCTCAACTTAAAAGAGCTATCTCTGTGACTGTGGGTAGCTTATTTAGTTCATCTCAGTCGCAGGCTCCTCTTTTGAATAAAGGGTGCTCATTAACTTACCTCAGGCATTGGTGTGGGAATAAAAGTTCTTGACTTTGCCTGGCATATGCAAAAAATTCATATATTCTTTCTATCTTATAAAATGTTGATTGATAATCACTTGAAAAGTGTCAAAGTTGTTGATCATCTGTGTTACAACTTATTTGGCCTTGCCCTGCTATTAACCTTACTTGGGGGTTTCGCCAAAGTTTGATTTCATAGGAATTCTGTAGCCTCCCTATCTCAACATCCATCCCCAAACATATCTAAGATGAAGAAGAGATCAGGATTTGTCCAAAGTAAACCCATGCTCCCTCCATTCAAGGTGACTTGTCCCTTGGAGTGGGAGATCAAAGGATACCCCAAATGTTTAATCTCTAGCTTGACAAGACACTTGAGTCATATACACACCCTCTTCTAAGATGAAGCATTGTAGGAATCTATCCGTTCCTGGATCTCCATCTGTAAATGGTTGGAAGGGAGGGACATTTGGGGGCTAACCCTTGGTTAGTGTACTGGAGTAGAACATGATAATGGGAAAGAACATCCTGCCTATGCACGCTCTGTGAGACTATCTGAAAGTATCGTTTAAAAATAGGCACGATCCCACTCAACGTGTCGCTCCGAGTCACTGCTTGTTGACTAGACATGGTCATCTCTCTTTTCGAATGCAGAAACTGGCTTAATTAGCTCAGAAAATTTTGCAACAAGAATCTGTTTCCAAAGAGGAGTCTTTCCTCTCTCCCTGCTTCCCAGCATCCTACAGCAGCTGTGTTACCCCACTACTGATGCCAACTGATAACTGTAGTGTTTTCCTGATCACCCCCCCAAACCTTTCCCCTTGCTCCTCCACAGTTGAGACCACAGTCATCATCAGCTACCCAGAATGATTCTGCCACATAGGAGTCATTTGCATGTCTTTATAATATGGGAGGCTGATGCCTATTTGGGGTAAATAGACTGAAAGTCACTGAATGATTTTGGATTTATTACCTGTGTAGTCGCTTCTCGGCCTGAGGTTTGAAGCAAGCCTGTGGTCACATCTGTAACCTGAGTTCGGATCGGCTCAGCTCAATTGAACCCAAAATATGTGCAAATTGGGGTTTTCGTGCCAGGCTTGGATCTCTTTGTCTACGAAGCCCTGCCTCTCTGCAGCTGATACTGAGGAGCAGTTCTGGAGAGGAAAAACACGCTTTTGACTTCATTCCAGCTTGACTCATTTTCCTTTTTAATTGATTTTGCTCCCATCTATAATTCTTCATCTGATCCACTGTGAATTTCCCTCATGTTGGGGCCTGTGTTCTCTGAGCTGTGGTTCTGTTAGGCATTTTGCTGTCTTTTTCTTCCCTGTCCTTAGTTCAGAGGGGACCTCAGCTCAGATAGAGCAACCTGTCACCTTTATGAGATTTATTGTGGCTCTCTCTCTCTCTCTCTCTCTCTCTCTCTCTCTCTCTCTCTCTCTCTCTCTCTCCTTCCTTTCCCCCTCCCTTCACACAATATGGTTCCATATGAATTAGAATTATAGGCCAGGCCCTGGAAGCCTGGGCATATTATAGTGACTAATACCATTACCCGACTCTCCCTGTAACAAGGTCTTCCTGGCGGACTCGGCCATATTCATCTCCACGGCCCCAGCCTCTCACACAGGGTCCAGCACATAAATGATGTTCCAGGCATTTTCACTGAAGGAGGGAATTAGTTTTTGCAAAGCCCTTTATAGTTTATAAAGATCTCCACACAGCAGCATGGGGTGCTTGTTTTTAAGGCCTGGCCGGAACCATTTCCTCCCTTATTTCTTTATGATTGTGAAATTGCTTTGGAATTTGGGAACACTGATACTTTTAGTAAATGTCTTTCATGGAAAGCCAAAATCTAAATACTTTTTTTTTTTTTTTTTAATGTGAGGGGCTATGGGAGGGAGCAAAGAGGAGTTTGCTACTTGTTTTGTTATTGATGTTGTTTTCTTGAGTCCAGAGGTCTGGGGATGTTTGTTGGGTTTTTAGTGGTGGTGTTTTAGGTTTTTTGTTTTTGTTTTTGTTTTTGTTTTTGTTTTTGTTTTTAATTGCCCTTTTGAGTACTTTGGCCTTTTTTCACCATGACAGAGGTGGGTTTGTTTGTTTGTTTGTTAACGAAAGCTAGACCAATGTTTCACAGGGACCTAGTAAATGGATGGCAGGAGACTTTGTTTTGATTTGTGTTTTGACTTGATCACTGTTCAAGCCTGTGCTGTTTAACCAAATAATCTACCCTGCTTCTACAGCAGCAGCAGCAGCGGAGCTGTGCATCGAGGCCACACCTGCCAGTGCCAGACCTCGGGAAGGATTTCAGCCTCGTTTACGCTGAAGTCAATGGAAATGCTGACCCCACAAGGTCCCTTGGCTCTGTAACTCTCCTCAGGATTGCACACTAACCCCTCAGAGCTGCCCAGGAGTTGGTTCCTAGCAACTTTTTCTAAATAGCTTCATTCATTCATACTTATTACTTTATCTCTGACTTCTTTCAAAGAAACTCAAGTGTGGATGTTAGAAAACAACTGTATTACTGCTTTTTAAAAATACTGCTGGAGGGCTGTGGATGTATATGCATGTACTCTGCATATGTGAGGCATGGATTCCATCCAAGGATCCAACTGACAGCAAATTCTTCTTAAGGCTTGGGATAAAGTACAAACTATACAAGAGCAGATACATATAGAATTTTGAAAATCAGAAAAGTTTTTGACATTTACAGGTAGAACAATAGGCGCACTCAGGAGTATAACTCAGAGAGAGAGAGAGAGAGAATATAGATGAAATAAACCCCAAGCATCTGAACAGGACAGTTGTTGTTGACATATAACCTCAGTTTTACATGCTTCAGATACTGAGATTTCTGTCACTTGGTTCTTAGAAACAGAGAGTTTAGTGAGTTTCTGTAGATGCCCCAGTTCTGCCTGGAATGGGCATAAAGCTTAAGTTTGTATGCACTATGATTCAAAGTATATATTATGTTGACTTACTATCTAGATTATGACATGGAGGTCAGAAAACATATTACTCATAAATGAGATGAATAGTAATTTGGAAATGCTCATTTTATCCTTCTCATGGCATGACCTTGGCCAACTGCAGATTCATGCTGCCTGACTATCTTAGTTCCTAGAGATTCTATAACAAGGTGCCATAGACAAAACCCTCAAAATGTGTTTCCTCACCATCTTGGGTGTTGGGATCAAGCTTCCTCTAAGATTCCTTTGTTATAGGCATGGATTCCTCTGTGTTTCTTCCTGTCCTAGTGGAGGACTCCACCATGCTTGATTTGTAAGTGTATCCTGCAGCTGCTGACTCTGCTGTCCTGTGGCATTCTCTCTGTGTGTCATTTGTGTTTACATGACCACTTGCTTGTAAGATGAACAAGCTGTCATAACTTGGGGCTCATTCTACACGAGAATGACCTCATCCTAACTGATTTCATCTGCAAAGACCACATTTCAAAAAAAAAAAAAAAAAAAAAGCCATGTTCTGAGGTATTATGGGATAGAAGCTTAACATATTTTGGATGAGGAACAAGACTCACCCCACAGCAGTGGTTCTGCCTCTGTTTTCAACCTTCAGGAAGTGTTACTGCCTCGTGATGGACCAATGCTATGTTGCTCCTATGTTCTTCTCTTTCATGGTGTATTTCCGGAAGTGATAACCTTGAACTAAGGTCACTGAGAAAATGGAAACTGCAAGCCTTGCTGTTCCTTCTCTTTCCAAAGAATCTCTCTCTTGCATTTGTCTTCTAATCGTTTTTTTCTGATAGCTTTGATGTTCTGCTCCTTATTATCTCAAAAACAGACCTCCATGGGATGCACAATGACATAGTCAGTATATTGGTTTCTCAAAAAAGTTAAAAATAGAATTACCATATGTCTCAGAAATCCCACTGCTAGGTGTTCACCTGAAAGAATGAAAATGGGGTCTTGGTCAGGTATCTGTACTCCAGTGTACATTATCATCATTATTATGACCTCAAGAAAGGATCAGATGTCCATCAGTAGATAAAGGGAGAAGCAAAGTGAGACCTTTGCAATATATTTTGGCCCACTTGTGTTCTACTGTGATGGAAGAACACAATCTGGGTGGCTTATAGACGATGGGAATGCATTCCTCACCATTTTAGAAGCCAGCAAGTTCAAAACTTAAAAGACCAGTAGACTCACTGCCCAGAGATAACTTGAATCCAGACAGATAGTTGTCTTCTTTCTGTGTTCTGCATGACAAAGGAATGGTGGTACTTTCTGGGGTTTCCTTTATCAGGCTACTGATCTCACTCATGAAAGTAGAAAAAGCCACATTCCCTATGCCTGTCACCCAGGAGCTTAGGATTTCAACATAGAACCACTGTATGAAAATGCAAACATTTGGGGCTGGAGAGATGGCTCAGAGGTTAAGAGCACTGACTGTTCTTCCAGAGGTCCTGAGTTCAATTCTTGGCAACCACATGGTGGCTCACAACCATCTATAACGAGATCTGGTGCCCTCTTCTGTATACTGTATAAATGTAAATAAATAAATCTTTAAAAATAATTAAAGAAAATGTAAACATTTAGCTTACAGCATCATACTGTGAGATATTATTCATCTTTTAAAAGGAAAGAAGTTCTGACATCCCACAGCATGTATGAACCTTAAGGACATTATGTTGACCCTATGATGAAATATCCTACTCATGAAAGATAAATATTGCTATGATTGCCTTCTACTCAGTCACTAGAGCAGCTAAGAGGCAGAGCATTCAAGCCTGTGCTTGGGGCAGAATGGGAAGCTGGCTGTGGATTTGGACTTTTAGCATGGCAAGATGGAAGAATGCTGGAGGATGGTTCAGTGGTTAAAACACTTGCTGTTTTTCCAGAGGTGCACCAAGCCCATTGTCAGGTGGCTCACAAACACCCTCTAACTCCAGCTCCAGGGCTCGGGGGGCCTCTGCTGGTCTCTGCAGATCTGCACACACATATGACATACACACACGTACACAAATCCATGTTGCTAATATTGTTCCACAGTGGGATACACATAAGACTCCTCCTGGTAGGCCTCTTGGACTTTCCAACACTAATGTTTCTTTCTTTAGGCCTGTCTCTCCCAACCTTTTTTGTCCTGCACATCCATAGCTGCTTTCCTGAAAAAGCCTTTGCTTGATCTCATGACATACAGGGTATGGTACCTTTTGCTTTTCCAAACAGGATTCTTATATGCAAGAGTCACAACTGGTCTCTCTGGGCCTCACCATCTGCCTCCCTTTGCTGACCTACTGACAGATTCTAAAGCTTTCTTGTCTAGTGTGGTCACTGCTTGTCCAGTGAGGTCTTTTATAATCAAATTGTTCTGTTAATTTTGTTTCTTGTTTTGTTTGGTTTTTGAAACAGGGTCTTGCTATGTGACTCTGGCTGTTCCAAAATTCACTCTGTAGACGAAGCTGGCCTCAAACTCACTGAGATTCTCCTGCCTCTGCCTCCCTGAGTATTGATTGGGATTAAAGACATGCACCACCACATCTAGCCAATTTAATAGAATTTTAAAAACTCAGGTGGCCACAAGTGGCTAGTGAAGGAGGAATCAGGACAGATGTTTACACACAGTAGGTCAGAAGCAGCACAGCTGGAGGGGTGGGTTAGGGAGCTAGGAAGTGTGGGGAACAGATGGCAGACTGCATTTCTAACAATTTCCCAGATGATGGAGATGCAGGGTCTCAAGGTTCCCCACCAGGACTGGCCATTAGGGCAGGCAGTCTGGCTGGAGACCCCAGGGATCCCCTGTCTTTGCTCCCTTTGCTGGGGTTACAGATATACTCCATCACACCGGCCTTTGTTATGTGTGCTCCGGTGTCCTTGACCTGAGTTCTTATGCTTGTGAGTCAAACCTTGTACCACCTGTGCCCTCTCCTCAGCCTGGATGGTTTCCTTTGGTCTCTTTCCAATACATTGCATCTCTTTGCTGACTTCTCTCAACTAAGCAATGGCGCCCATTTCCCATGATGCACCTACTTGGTGGAGGCTGCCTTTATATGTTTGATGGGTAACTATCAAGTAGTCACCAGCTCATTTCTAAGGCCACATCTTCAGAAGTGAGAGAAATCGGTGTTGGTATCTGCCATCCCTGTCAACCACTATGAACAGAATGAGGTCTATCAGTCCTGGCTTTTTTGGGCCAGTGCATGGATGACTTTATGGTCCTGTTTATTGTAATTTTGTTCATTGTTTATTTGGGTTTTTGTTTTGTTTGTGTTTTAGACAGAGTTCATGCAACCCAGCCTGGCCTTGAACTCACGCTGAACTTTCAATCCTCCAGAGTATAGAAATTATATCATGCTTACTTTAGGAGATGATGAGTATCCAGCCCAGGGTCTCTTGCATACAAGATAAGCACTCTTTGATCTGAGCAGAATTTCCAGCCCTGTCATGCATTTAGTTTACCATGTTGAGATATATATATGAAGCCTCATAGAAATGCCTGTTGAATATATTATGTGTCCCTGCTCATCTTATTGATGCAGCAAGAGTGATTATTGGGAAGTCTGGGCAATGCCTCAATGCTTTGGCTGGAGATGAGCAGCTGCCTTTGAAGCCATCTTCTTAGTCTTCTCCTTGGTATGGTGAAGTATCACACATAAATATTCCCATTTTCAAATTAGAGACTGAGGTGCAGAAAAGACTAAGGGAGCCAGGTGATAACGCTACCAAGGGGCTCCAGCCTGGGTGCATGGCAGCCAATCAAAGCCGGGACAAAGCTCCTCAGGCTTAATATCAAAAGAAATTGCTAGCTGTGATTCAACACTCACTTCGCATAATGCGTTTCTGTGACACTTCATAGTAATGAGATAATTACCATGGGTACAGTATTAGAGTATACATATTCCGATTAAGTTACAGCTTCAAGAAATCAGTAATGGCCATCAATCAGCCCGTGTTCATTTTCCCCCAATCTCAGACTGGAAGTCAAACTGTAGACTTCCAGCAAAGCCAAGACGGATGTTATTGTCGTCATTCTGCTGTTCAGATGAAGAGTTTATGAATACAATAGATGCTCCCTAATTCAAACTAATTTGGTGGAAAAGCTTCCTGAATTGGAAAAAATTGGATCTGAAGTATTGTGGTAAATATATATTGAGTGTGATATATTTTAGAACTATCAAGTGCAATCTGAACTGTTGGTAAATAAACACCCGTGGGGAACTACTCTAATGTATGAGAAGAATTTAGAATGTGTGTATCAATTGTTTATTTAAATCTGAGTCTCTTGAGTCCTTGAGTCTTTGAGGCTCGTTTCTATCTTAAGTAGGTTAAGCATTTCCCTTATCATCTTTATTAGACCGATCCTTTTACGCTGTAAGCTCTTTGTAGGAAGAGAGAAATATCAGGTTGGCCCTTTGCCAAGTTACAGCTAGAGGCAATATTATCAGAGTTTAACCTTAGCTAGGTGTTACTACACAATGCCTAGTAATAGCAACAGATGTGATTTTTTTTTGTTTGTTTGTTTGTTTGAGATGAGGTCTGATTGTGTAGCCCAGGCTAGCCTCTAGCTTGAATTGTCTGTCTTGGCCTTCTGGATGCTTCGATTATAGGTGGTATGTGCCACCACTCTTGGCTTTATTTATTTATTTAAAGCTGAAGTATGAGGTAGGGTTCAAACCCAGGACCTTGCACATGTTAGATTCCACACTGAGCCACATCCTTGCCTTTTTCTTATGACCAGGTCTGGTGTCTAATTACCTGAACAGATATGGTCAGGCCCTCCATGTCACTTAAGAGCCTTCAGTGGAGAAGAAGCTGTGTACAATTGTGTCACTTCCCTGAGCTGCAGCTGCCAGTCAGTATGACAGTGCTGTCTGTGTTAGACTAGTATCAGCCATGACAGGAACTGTTCTTCACTGGGGAGCAAAGGAGGAGCCAGCAGCAGGCTGCAAAGTCCTTTGACACCTGAGTCCTGTGTGGCTTCCACATTCTCTGTATCCAGCTCAACACCTAATACCAGGTGTGCCATCAAGGGGAAAAAATATACTTTAAAATTAATCATGTAATTTACACACTTCGTTTACTTGTGGGAATTTTGAAGATACTTGTAATTAAGACTTAAGTATAATTTTTCTTCCTAATGTATTTTTTTAAAAAAAAAAAAAAAACCTTTGCAGATGAGCAATGACTGCTTTATGCCACAAAGATCTTAGTAAGCAAGAACCTGCCAAGTTCAAGTGTGCATTTGAGTTAGCAGCACTTTCCAAGGGGGTTGTGAATGTGAGCAATTGATTTGAATCCAGGGGCCAAAGAGAGATTCTTAGAGCTGGAAGGATTTTCAGAGACCATGCAGCACAACCTCTTACTTTGTAAGGGAGGAAGCAGAGGTCTGGAGAGGTTAAATAGCTTCCGCTTGGTCACATAATTAAGTTTGTTTAGTTGCTGGGCTATGGAGAGATTTGGAAAACACCACATGCATATTTTTGCTTTTCAAGTTCCTGACATTTTGTGTTGTGTACACTTGGGGTATTTTTAAATACTGATAACCACATGAATGCAGACCTCATTTAGTTCAATCTGGCAGTGTGGGCAGTTGCCAGTGAAATCTATTACATTGCTTTGCCTAGTGGCTTTATGATCAGTTCATTTGATTTATGATGCTAAGTTGGACAAAAGGTGGCAAAATAGCATTGTGGTTTTTTTTTTTAATTTAAATCCTCCTTTTTTTCCTATTCAAACAACTTTTAAAAAAAAATCTAAAATCATCATCTGTTGTTACAATTTTTATTTGACTTCTGAAATGAGAATGAGATGGGAAATATCTGTCCCCAGGGAATTTTACAAGAGTCATAACTGTGCACAAGTAGGTAGTTATAGATAATACTATGCAAACTTGACTGTGGCATTTCAATGGAAACTGCATAAATAATGTCTGGTTGGCTGAGTTAGAGATAAAATCACTAGCGTGCCTAGCTTGGCTCTGCAGTTTGACAGGACACTGACAGCATACCATAGTCTGAGCAGAAAGTTGACAAACTCTGACCCACTGTTAGCCTTGTGATTTACCTCTCGGGATGTTGGGCTGGAGTGGGGAACATGGCCACTGTTCTCAGTTTCTGTCTCAGTTTCCACTCTGTTGTGTCTCTCTGAGGTTCAATGTCTCTGTGAAGGGCATCCAGTCATTCTCAGGGAACAGAGGGTGCTCTTCAGGGCCTCTTGAAGCACAGCAGGTCCACCTCTGCCTGTTCTGGGGGTTGGTCAGGAGTTAGGATGTTAAAGAGTGAATGGGTAATATTTTGTGATTATAATAATACCTTATTATTATTATGTTTGTGGATGTGTGTGCACACACGTGCACATGTGCTTCCCCATGGGCTACAACTCACATGTGAAGGGCGGAGGACAACTCTGGGCAGTTGGCTACTCTCCCTATACTATGTGGGCTCTAGGAATCAAACTCAGGCTTTCAGGCTTGGTAGCACCGGCCTTGGTCTGATGTTGCCTCTCTCCACCCCGCTTAGATTGTTATGTGCTATGTGCCTTGTCAGAGAAATGAGAAATAGCAACAAATGCAGGGAAACAGACACTCCAAAATCCAAAAATAAAGCATTGTTACATTTGGATAAAGTAGTAATTGTCAGCTGTTTTCTATAAGGTTGACTCTGTATCCTGTTGACTTATAACTTGAGAATATGTTTAGACATTTCTCTAATCAGCTATGCAAGGATGGTATTGGATTCTTTATGAGTTGAATCATGCCTCCCCCAATATCAGAGACTGAAGTTCTGAGAGATTGACCAGGTTTGAAGATTGGGCCATTTAAACTACAGCGACACCCTTAAGATGGGCCCTCAACAAATATGACCTCTGTCTTCATAAGAAGAGAAATTAGGAATGCACACACGAAAGATGTGGCATCACAGAGGAGAGACCATGTGAGGACAGTGGGAAATTGTGACCCTGTGTATAGCAGAGAGAGGCATGTCTGAGGGAGCAGCCCCATTGACCCCTTGATCTCAGACATCTGGCTGCCAGAACGCTGAAGCTTACATTTGTTTTAGCCGCTGTCTTGATCAGCATTCTATCACATGACAGACACCTGAGAAAAATCAATTTAGAATGAGGAAGGATTGATTTTGGATCATGTTTTCAGCTCATGGTTACTCGGTGCCATTGTTTGGGCTTGTGGGGACATAAGACATCATGTAGAAATGTATAGAAGAGGAAGGTGCTTACTTCGTGCTGGTCATAAATGTGAGAGAGGGGGAGGGGAGGAAACAAATACTTTCTCTAGATCAATTTTACCTTTCTCTGTGCCTCCTCAAGCTGACCCAGCCTGGGGATGAGGCCTTCAATGTATGGGACTTTGGGGTAATACTCCACACTAAACTGTGCAATATCCTGTCTGATATCTTGATATGGGAACCCTAGTAAAACAGATCACTGCAAAGGCTACTTTTGGTAACTTCTTATACACTTTTCATCATTATCACATCTGAGATTAACATCACAAATAGCGTTTTGTTTGTTCATTTGTTGGTTTTCCTCTAATGTCTTGGGGACAAACCCAGACTCCCCGACACAGGTCACTTCTTCATGATCCCCGTGGCTCCTGCTTCTTTCTCCATTCTCATTTCTCCACATTTGGACGTGAACGCTGTGGCACATAAACGCTTGAGGTCTTGCTCAAAAATGGGCTTCTTTCTTCTCTGAACAAAGATGTGTTCCCATTGACTGAACTGTTGCTCCCTGACCACCAACTCCTTGAGTCTTTGGCTGCGTTTAAATTCCCCCCTGAAGCCTTTCCTCCATAGACCAAGAGACAGACAAACTACAGACTACACTGTTGCCTGTTGCCTGCTTCCCTGTGGAGGTCAGATGTCCACTCTTATTTTCCTACCTGACACAGAACCCGTGCCCAGTGGTCAGTTAAGCCAAAGCCTGGATGAGTTTGTGCATGATGGTCCTTTATGGCGGTTGTTAAGAGCTTGACCTAATTTCGACAGGGGAAGGACAGGGATAGACATGCATCAAGGTTAGTCTTCTCCACAAAGGCTATCATGGCGAAGTGTAATATACTAGGCTGCTTCCGTGTCAGAAATTTACCTCCTCACAGGTACAGATCCTGAACGTCCAACTCAAGGTGGGAGTGAATTGGTTTCTTCAGACCCTTGGTGTGGTGTGACTGTCTCCTGGACCTCAGTACAGAAACTGCATCCCCATGCTTTCACCGTGGGGTCTCTGGAGTTAAGTAAGGCACTCTTTGTGGTACTGGCATAGACTAAAAGGCTAAGGGAATCTAGTTTTTTCCTTTTGTTTTTCTGTCGTGCCAGGAGACCCAGATGATGCCATTCCATAGGAACAGTGTTCACCAGACCCTGGCACCATTCCATAGGAACAGGGCTCACCAGACCCTGGCACCATTCCATAGGAACAGGGCTCACCAGACCCTGGCACCATTCAGTAGGAACAGAGCTCACCAGACCCTGGCACCATTTCATAGGAACAGAGCTCACCAGATCCTGACCCTTCCAGCCTCTTGATCTTCCCAGCACTCAAGATGGTGTCACATAGTTGCTTTTTATAAATTATCTAGTTTCTGGCATTTTGTTGCAACAGTGCAAGTGAACTACAGCAGCCATCTCTCTTGGGCTGGCATATAGTCATTTCTGTGTCCCTACATGGTCTTCCCTCTGTGATCTGAACCCTAATTTCTTTTTATAAGATACACAGTCACTACCACCATAAAGACCTTGGTTCACCCAATGGTCTTATAAAGACTCTGTCTCCAAATATAGTCACAGCTGGGTTTCTGATGGCTGGGACTTAGACATATGGATTGGTAACTGATAGAAGCACAGTTAGGACATCCTGTAACATTGGCCATGAGCAATGGGCTCAGATTTTCACTACCCCTATATATCCCTAGTATGGATGTAAATGACTCCCTGGTGGCTCTTCCCTGGAAAGTCCTTTGATTCCTTAGGAGATGTGAATTTTCCTCAGAACAAGACTATTTTAGAATTGAGTATTGTTTTCAGTGGTTGATGTGAGCTATCCCATTAGGAAGTCTGTGCCCCAAAGTCCTAGAGAGCTGAAATAATGAAGTCACTTTCCAATTCACTGACTGCATTACCATGCTCATGGAAATTCCTCCTTGGGGCTGCCCATCTTTGGATAAGTCAGGAGATTCAGCACCAATGCATCCAATTCCTACCCCAAGAGTACCAGATTCAGAGGGTTTTTGCAGGCCTTCCCTGCTCACCCTCTGGAACACATAATATTGCCATGGACCTTTAGACTGGCCATAGAGGACTCAGGCTTTCACATCTTAAAGGCTGATAAAGGGTTCATGCAGGCTCAGCCTTGGCCACTCCCCTTACATAAATGAAATACTGCCCATATAAGTCAGTAAGGTTGTGGAAAAGAAACTGTGTGCCTAAATGACTCTGACTGTTGCTATAACAACAGTACCTCTGTCTAATTTCTTTTGAAAAATGAATTTCAGCTGGGATGAAGCTGAGCAGCATCTCCCCACCCAGGAAGGCTCAGCTGGCAGGCTCCAGACTGCTAGCACTTGTAGGTTGAATGGTGGCATGTACTGCCGCCTGGCTAGACATTTCAACCTTCATATTTGCCCATTTGTGAAATCATGACTCATATGGTACATGTATGTGAGCATTGTACTGTTCCATGGGAGTTCACTGAGAGGAGTCCTCTGGTCTGTTGTGTCCTGTTGGTGGAGAAAGTCTAAAGAATCAGTGATTAAAGGGCTTGCTGAGTAAAGCCTACACACCGCATTTGGTCTCCAGCACCTTTGTGAAAATCTGGACATTTGGCTATGCTCATCAGTGATCCAAGTGTTCAGAGGTGGTGATAGGAAGATGACCCCCCAACACCCAAATTTGCCAGTCAGTCTTTCTTAGCAGAATCACCCAGCTCCAGATTCAGAAACATACAAGCAAACAAAAAAAGGTAGGAAGGAATGGAAGATGACAACCAACAATAACCTGTGGCCTCTGCACGCACAGACCTGCGCACAAGTGCACATACATGCACACACAGAGAGACATAACCATAAAGCAATTCCCTTGTTGATAAAGAAAACCCAGGCCCACAGCCTTTATATCTGGAGCAAAAGTGTGCCATGAAATGGAGGCCTAGGAATCAGGTGCTGTCTAGAAATAAGAATCATGATGTTTGCATGGATAGTGGTATAGGTTTATGGGTGAGGTGGGGGGTATGAGAATCTGTATCTCCGCATCCAGAGGTGGCTTTTGGCTGCCTGGGTGTCCTCCCTGTTTAACACAATGTCAGCTCACTAGGAAATGGAGCTCTTGACCTCTTTGAGGGAAACCAAAGATTTTTTTTATAGACCTATTTCAATACTTTTGCATTCCATAGGGAGATGAATATGTGCTGGATTTTATTCGAAAGCATCTCCTCACATCTGGAAGCTCTGGGCTATTTGCATCTCCTAAGCTGGTGCACGACTTCAGAGCTGCAGAGAGAGAGAGAGAGAGAGAGAGAGAGAGAGAGAGAGAGAGAGAGAGAGAGAGAGAGAAAGAATCTCACGAAGGGGCTAAAAACAAAAGTGAGAATTCCTCTGTTGAGAAGGAGGACATTTTGAGTAAACAGTGGAGTAAAAATATTCTTGGGTCCGACCCAAGGGAGAGACGAGGCCTGAACCTCTGTGAAGCGTTTTTCCTTCTGCCTTGTCCTTTCCAGAAAACAAACAAACAGAACCCTGGGTTTGGTCCTGGTTTGCTGTACGTTGCCCTCCTTGCTTGTAGGCGTCTCCAGCAGGGAATGACACAGATCGTGTCTCATCTTTTCCTTTGTTCCTTTCCTTCCTTATGGTTCCTCCTTATTTCTCACCTCCCTCCTTTGTTCCTTTACAGCTATAAATAAAATCCCATTAGAAAATTCAGAAAATAACACAAGGTCATGCCTACAGGTATGTTTGAATAGAAAATGTATGCATGATTTCTAGTAAGAACTACTGGGAGACGCCCCTAAGGATACTGTTGCTTGTCCTTAAAAAGTAAATGTGTGTGTGTGTGTGTGTGTGTGTGTGTGTGTGTATGTGTAAGAGCCCTGACTGGGTTTTGATAGCAGCTGCTCATTCTTGTGGAGTATTTCCTAAGAAAGCTATAGAGTGCAGGAAGCTGGATGCACACACCATCCCTGCTGATGCTGCCCAGCTGCAGGGTAACCACCACTTAAACACGTGATAAACCTGTGGTACAGCATCTCTCTTGTAGAAAATCACTGGGTCTTTCTGTGAAGCAGGTGAATCTGACTAAGCCACAGGCAGGCCCTCCTTGGACCCCATAAGAAGTTCAAAAACTCCTAGGATTTATCCACAAGCTTCACTGAAGTCTGATGGGGCAGGAGTCATCAGGGAAAGAATGGGTAAGAACAAGCTTTGAGAGGAATATGAGTTACCTGTCCTGGCTGAAGCATTTCTCAGCCATCACAGTTTATTATGACCATATGGCAAGAGAAAAGCACTACCCAAGGATGGTGCTAGGCCCTGTAATTCAATTGCTTGGGAGTTTGAGGCCAGGGGATCAACAGTTCTAAGACAGATTGCCTGCATAGCCAGTTGGGAGCCAGCCTGTGCTACATGATACCCAGCCTCAAAAAAATAAAACAAAAATAAAAATGGGCCAGATTATAGTGGTACATGCCTTTACTCACCTAAATCAAGAGCCAGAGGCAGGTCAATCTCGTGAGGCCAGTTTGGTCTGCATATTGAGATCTAGGCTAGCCAGGGCTCCATAGTAAGACTCTATCTCAAAAAAAATAAATTTAAAAAAAATTAAGATACAATAGCCTTAGCATGATACCTAGCAGTTTCCAGTCAATTGAATATCGCATAACAACAATATCTTAAACACATACTAAACAATGTTTGAGAATCATACAGACTGGTGTGAATGTAGGGATTAGCATCTTGGTCTTTTTTTTAAAAAAAAAAAAAAAGATTTTATTTATTATGTATACAACATTCTGCCTCCACTATGCCTGTGTGCCAGATTTCAGGATAGATGGTTGTGAGCCACCATGTGGTTGCTGGAAATTGAACTCATGAGGGCTGGAAGAACAGCCAATGCTCCTAATCTCTGAGCCATCTCTCCAGCTCCTACCATCTCCGTCTTAATGAGTGGTTCATTGTTTCATCAGTGCTCATGAAAACTATTTAAATGTCACATACAAAGAATACCTGGGACTCAGACCGCCAAGGGTGAATGTAATTTATTCCTTCAGTTGTGAGAAAGCCAAGCATCTATCTGGACATATATGTACTTGGAAACTTGGGGAGTTGAGGAGATCTTGAGCGTTTCTAAATGTCAAAGGCCTTGTCTGCCACTGCTCCTAATGTGTTGGGATCCATTGTTATGATGAATTCAGTTGGCACTTACTACATGTTTAAGCATAACTAAAGAATAAAAGTATACCCCAAAATTCAGTCATTCATTTAAAAAAAATTTATGAAAGTCTAAACCTAATCAGTTAAGAACCTCACAGCCAGATTTGGGTATCTGTGTTCCAAAATTGGAAAAGAAATACCATCAGGACACAACAGCCTGAAATTACTGTGGATAGAGCTGCCCTCTGGGCTGGGGTTCCATGTCCACAGGCTTCTTTCCCATGGGGTTGATGCAAAGCCCCTTTAAGAGGGATCTCATTTTTCCTGAAGCATTTCAGAATAGAGATTTCTAAATTTTCTGAGTGTCTCCTCCAGAGACTTAGCATTTTCAACCAAACAGGTCCAAGAAGCTACCACTCTGGATTCCTCACAAGCAGAGTTTGAATCTCTGGGTTTATGTATACTGTGTGTGGCTTAGTCAGAGTTTCTGTGGCTGTAAAGAGAAACCATGACCCCAGCAAATTCTATAAAGGAAAACATTTAATTGGGTGGCTGGCTTACAGTTTCAGAGATTTAGTCCATTCTCATCATGGTGGGACTAGGTGGCATGCAGGCAGCCATGGTGCTGGAGAAGGAGCTGAGAATTAATAGATCTGATCCACAGACAATAGGAAGTGAACTATGTCACTGGGTGTGGCTTGAGCATGTTTGAGACCTCAAAGCCCGCCTTCATGGTGGCTCACTTCCTCCAACAGGGCCATACTCATTGCCTCAAAGCCCCTCCTTCTAATAGTGCCACTCCTTATGAGCTTCTGTGGGCAATTACATTCAAACTACCATAGTGTGTATGGCATGGAGGTATAGTGTCCAATGTTAAGTTCACATTTAATGTTGGTTTTTTTCTCTAATTGCTGAGAGTCTGTGAGATTGGCAAGGGCTTCACAAGTTGGTTATGATTTCCCTTTTTCTTTTTGTGCTGTTCTGCCTGTTGGGAAAATCTCTTTCAAACAAATGTATCCAGCCATTGTCGGCACCATTGTGGTTGTGTTTGTTTTCTGGGATGCTCCATGTTCTTGGAAATGGGTTGACCCTGAAGCCACTGGCACAGTCCCCCTCCCCCACCCATTGACAGTGTGCTATGGGGAATGGTGACAGATATTACCATGCTCAGAGGAACCTAAACTGTTAAAATATATACATACATCTTCATGAAAATGATGATGGGAATCTATCAATCTTGCATTCAATTCGTGATCCCCTGAGGTCAGAAAGATCTCAGTACTATTCCCTGATTCTATTTATGAGATGCCCTAGAGCAAGTAGAAAATAATCTGTGTTGTTTGGCTGTGTGTCTTTAAAAATCTAATCATAGACTTCAAAATATCAGACTCCAGCAGCAATCTGAACCCCAGATGTGGAGACCCTAATCCAGCTATCTCAGAACAACCTGAGGAACTCATTACATTTTTTTTTAAAGATATCTGTGCCCCTCCCACCACCCTGTGTTCCATTCTGGACTCCACTTAAAACTGCTAAGTCAGGGATTGTGGAGGCAGAATCGGGACATCTTCCCTGTAAACAGCCTTTCAGTCCCTCCAAAGTGAGGGAGGAAAATACTAAAGAAAATGAAATTTCTTGAATATGACCAAGTGTGCATTATAATAATACATAATAATTGATATATAGAAATGCTATCATAAAACGTCTCTGAACAATTAATATATCTGACAAAATAATAATAATTTATTGCAAAACAAAGCTTGAACACAGAAAAAAGGAAAACCAAATCCCTGAAAACCTTCAAGCTTTTGTAAGAGTACTTACATCTGTGGGAAAGTTCTGAGTTTTGCACTCTGTCCATATCCTCACACTGAGAATATCTAACACATGTGTGTGCTCCATCAAATACAAAATAAGCAAGTCAAATTCATCCATGTGACCCTAGGCTTATTACTACTTACTGGATGAAAAGAGAAGAGCCATGAGATGATTGATTTTAGTAAATCATCTTCAGGTTTGCCCAGAACAGATCAAAATGATCAAAATGTGCTCTTGAAATTCATTAGTATCTACAGCATAGATTCAAAGCCACTTTCAAATCTCAGGGAAGGAGACATGTCTGTAACAGTTAAGACAGGAAAGTCACGCAAACTTCTGCTGGGGGAAGGAGACAGCTGGACAAGAGGAAAGAAATCACCCGAAGAGAATATTTAAAGTTCATCTACAAAAGTTCAGCCTCTGGGGTCCACGTGTTTGTAAAAATATGCCCTTGTGAGGCTGGAGAGAGGGCTCAGCTGTTAAGAGCATTGGCTGCTCTTCCAGAGGATCTGGGTTTGATTCCCAGCACTCCCATAGAAGCTCATGACCATCTGTACTCATGTTCTAGGAGATCTGACACCCTCTTCTGGCTCCACAGAGTTGGAGCACATACATGTGGTGCATAAACTTCCTTTTAGGCAAAGCACACATACACATAAAAGATATGTCTGAAGATTCTGAATTTTGGACTCCTGTTTGTTGTTGTTGTTTTTTTTTTTCTTTTTTTCATCTTAAGTTATATGTCTTCTCAGAGCTCCCATGGAGGATCCTCTGGGCCTTGGTGTTCTCAAAAGCTTTAAAGAGAAGAAACTCTGTCTCTGTCATCTTCAGATAACCAAAAGGAATTGTTTGCTCTGAAACCCGTCACAGAGCCCAGCATTTTCAAATGCCTACTCGGAGGAGCAATGCTATAGACCTAATGTGGTTATATGAGAACTGTTGGTTTTTCATTCACTCATAAAGGAAAGAAAAACATTTCTGCAGTGGGACGTGCACCCCAATGTCAGGGAAGCACATGAAGGGTCACCTTACCAAAATCAGGTCTCATGGGGAGGGGCTGCCCGAGCACCACAGAAGGCGATGTCCAAATGAAAGTGGGAAGAAATTGGAGAAGGATGTCACAAATGCAGAAATATCAGAGAGAAAGCAAACATGATTTGTACTGGAGCTCCAAATAACTGAATGTGGTGCTGAACCACATAAAGAGCTTGCAGCCATGCTGGACTGCACAGCCAGTGGGATCCCCTGACCTTACGGTATTACTCTGATGGTTCAGCCACAAAATCAGCCAACAGTGCGTATCTCAGAATATATCCTGTGTTCACATTCACATAGCTATATAGCTGAATGTTGGGGTTGGTTGGTGTTAGTGGGCAAGTAGGAGAAAAGGATTGCGGGTGGGTAGAGGGTAAAGTCGGGCAGGTGCTGCTGTATGTACCTCATTTAAATGATGCTGGGGATCGCAGGCAGTTCGGGAGAGCCTGGAATGAAGAAGGTGTTTGATCAGATTCACACTGGAGAAAGAAAGAGCTGGTGGAGAGTGCTTGGTAGTTACTTCAAAGATCCTTGTGAGGCTCTCACAACAGAGGCAGTGAGTGACCTGTGGAGGATGAGAATAAAATCTGTGGATAACAGTTATTGCTCTTGAGACTTAACTTCATGGGGTAGAACCAAGGATTTCTGAAAATTTTGTCACCAAGAGCACTGTGCACTTGACATTTGAGTGAGTCATGGAGAAAGGAAGGCACAATGATATTGGCCCAGTCCTGGGTGAGGGGGTGCCGCCAACTACAGAGTCAGAACTGAGTTTGAGTATGGGTGTAGCCTCCTCTAATGGGAGCCTCAAACCCTGTTGAGTCTCATGATGCCTCTGGTCTAAATGGGTCTAATTAAATCTGTCTTTTAAGCTCCCAGGTCTGCTAGAGAGCTGTTTGTGTTTTCCCTGTTTTGTTCTGAATACGTCTTGCTATGTAGCCTAGGCTGGCCTTGAACTCTTTACCCTCCCACCTTCTCCTTCTGAGCTGTGAGTTCAGGTCTGTGCCACATCTCACTAGAGTCCTTATTTATTATTATAAAGATGGTAGGACCTCCATCTTTATTCCTGAGCTCAATGATCCTGGACAATTTCTTATGAAATCGGATACATAGCTATGAGGGTTTCTTCGAACTTCCTGTCACCATGAGCATCACCTTGGCTCAGGGGAAACCACGATATTCTGCTTGGAATGGAGTTCACTATGTCTGCAGAGGCTGGTGACCTTAACCATTAATTTCCTTGTAACAGGTGCCACCCATCCATTCCCTTCCACCTTCGTGCAGATGCTTTCCCTTTCCTGACAGAGCACCATCAGCCCCATTGGCGCCAAGGTCTGCTGTAAGGATAACCGTTATTCTTTGCAATCATATAACATGTGCTTTGTAACCCGAAAGGCACAGCAATTCATTCAGAAATTGTCTTATTAAAGCAGGCTATGTGAGGCCATTCCCATACACGTGCATACGTTAATCATATTCTGCACGTCCCTCCTCACTGTCTCCTCTCCCATGTGTCTGCTTTGTTCCCCAGATACCTGCTTCTGCTTTCATGTCCCCTGTACATCTGTGACTTTCTGTGTCTCTATTTAAACTCTAGGACCCACACTTAAGGGAAAGAGTGCAATATTTCACTTTCTGAGACTGGATTCATTCATTTAACATGATAATCTCTGTAGCATCTATTTTCCTTCAAATATTTTATCCATTCTTCTCTATGGCTGAAAAAATTTATATTTTCTGTGTGTGTGTGTGTGTGTGTGTGTGTGTGTGTGTGTGTGTGTGTGTGTGTGTGTGTGTTGTAGTATATATGCCATGTGCCTATGCCACAGCACACATTTGAAGATCGGAGGACAGTCACTGAGTGCCTTCCCTCTCCTTTGACCATGTAGGTTTGGGGATCAAACTTGAGCTCTCTGGCTCAGCAACAGGCTTTTTTACACACTGAACAATCTAACCACTCTTATATCACATTTTTATAAAGAAATCTATTTCTCCGTTCAAGGATTGTTTTCATATCTTAGCTGTTGTGGACAGCCTACAATAAACAGTGATGTGCAGGTATCTGCTATTCTTATTGCTGTGGATCTGGGTCACAACATATGCTCGTGGGCACACACCATTCTGTCCCTCTCAACCTTAGGCTTTCCTCTTCTCTTACTTCCTCTACCCCATACATACCCTGTAATTTAACATAAACACCATCTATGAAGCCGTACTGCAGAAAGAAGGCCATCTCTAGAGCATTCTGAAAGGGGAATTATCGTCTCCAGAGCACTTGACACCTGATAGCAACCCATATTGTCACAGGCATTAACTGAATGGCACACTTCAGCCCCTGGCAGCTCAGCTTCTCTTAATAGAAGGAAACATCTCTATGTAAGCGTGGTGACATGGAAACAAGAGAGCTAAGCTTTGCTAAAGCTTCGGGGCTTGTTCATGAGAGCACAGTGAACTAAGAGGTTTTCTGCTCTGGGAGGCAAGAGGGCCTGAGTCTTGTTGAGATAGGCAATTGGAGCCGAGATTGACCTGAGTCCCTAAGAGTGAGGACTCCCAGGACAATTGCTTGTGTGCAGCCAAGGAGTCTCCTACTCTCTGAATGAGCTACTTGTCAGATCCTCAGACACATAGACAGCTCCATGTCTCATGTCCCCTTCTCCCAGGAGGGACATGAAGAGGGAATTAGATTTTCAGACCACCTTCCCATAAAACAAAGGATGATGAGACAGGGGGAATTGATTTGAAGATTGCTCTGCTATTTTGGATGTAACAAAACCGAACATAAAAACCGTGGCATAACATCGTCAATGCTGTCTTTCCCATACTCCCAAATGCTGATACGTGACATATATACATGTGTGTGTATATATATATATGTGTGTGTGTGTGTATACATACATACACATATATATATAGTATACATGATATATATACATATATATATTTTTTTATATCAAGATTTGGTTAAAAGGGGCAAGCAGTGTAGAGCATGAAACCCTGGGGAAAGAAATGGACTCCATACCCCTTTCAGTTTTATGCTGGGAATGTATTTGGTTTGAACCTGAACAATGAGGCTCCCCCTGTTCTACAATCTAGGACACGCATGCAGTAGCACTTGGACTCAGGCTTGAATTGCAAATTTGATTTTTTGTTGTTCATATTACAAAAGCTACTCCAGATGCTTCAGAAACATTAAGGTTCAGCTGGCTGGGGAACAGAAATATTGTCATTATACCTATCTGTGTCTTGAAGATTCAGGAAGCATTCTATCCCCATGGCAGTTGTGACTGAATTTTAAAAATAGTAAAGTTAAGGGTTAGTAAGTGCTGACTGAGCCCCACGTGGAAAATTATGTGTTTGCACATTATCTTCTATGAACTCGCCTTCATAGTAACTCTGTGAGCTAGTGCTACTGACCCATTTGGGAACCCATGAAACCAAACTTGGGACAATTTATAGACATTTCTTCAAATTCATCCTTTGAGTGCCAGCCAGGAGCTGACGGGCTCAGAAGCAAATGGAACAGAAAGTCCTCAGTGTGGCCTTTCTGGCACTGCAGCCATCCATTACTGAGAACCATACACCATTGAAGCGCGGGGAGGGGGGGTCTCAAGCCATTATTCTCAATCCAGTGCCTCTCTCTCATTTCTATGATGCCGGGCTCCTGTGTTTTGTCTACCTAACCTCCTTAGAGATGAGTGGGTTCCCGAGCAGACCTGTTGGCCTTTGGGGCTTTGACCACCTCTGTTTTATGGGGGCGTGGGGCACAAATGGAACTCTATTTATCAGCCCTATTCCTCCATTTCGTGACCTAGAACAGAACCATGGGCCTGCGAGTTCTAAAATAGCATCAGATTCATTTTCTTAAGATAACTCATTTTCGCTTAACATCACCTCAGGAAGTGCCCGGGCCTCATTTCTGTTAGGCCTTTAAGCTGTGATGCTTGAATCTGTCAAGGTGTTTAGAGCCTCATACATTCACCCACCTGTCACACTGATGATCCAAACCATAGTTTCCTGGTTTGTTCCATAAATAATGTTATTTTCTAGCAGCATTCGCCTAACATGATGGATTGAAGAATCATTTTCTTTGAAGTCAAGTTCTAGTGTGTCCCAGTTAGGTCCCTGTTTTCAACTGTTCAAGAGCCTTAACAGTGATTATGATGGGCCCTGGTTTGTATTTTAAACTAAGATTTGGGGAAAGAGATTAGATAGAAGTCTGGCACAAGGTCAGCTTTGACTCTGCTTACTTTAAAAGAACAGAGTTCTCTACTTCCAAGAAAGCATGTACTCCTTAAAACTCACATTACCAGGGGCTGGAGAGATGGCTCAGCAGTTAAGAGCACTAACTGTTCTTCCAGAGGTCATGAGTTCAATTCCCAGCATCCACATGGCAGCTAACAACTGTCTGTAATTCCAAGATCTGACACCTTTACACAGTTATACATGCAGGCAAAACACCAATTCACATCAAAAAACAAAAACCTTCACATCACCAGGGTGGTGTTTTGATCTATGGGGCTGCTCTAGAGCCCTGCCACCCGACAAAGTGAACTCAGAGGGAATCCACCACCTCTCACCTATAGGAACTCTAAAATACAGTGTCTCTGCCAAGAATGGGGTTCCCAGGGAAAAGACCCTCTGGACTTCACCTGGACCTCTTAGGTTGTCTGCTGTCTCCTATTTTTATGGGTGAGAAACCTACAAAGGGAAAACCTTCACCACCTAACAGCCTATCTCCCAGGCTCCCATGCTATGGACACTCTTTGACCACAGGTATATCCCTTTCTGGCAGAAAGAGAGGTGACAAAGACTGGTTATAAAACTAATAAACTCATAGAGTTAACACTCTTTGGAGCAAGAGATTACCCCATCCATTACCAGGAATAAAGACTCTCAATCAGAAATTCCTTACCTGTACAGCCTTACAAATTCCTGGTACAGGCTGCCTTCCACTGTCATCCCAGCTTACATGTCGCATCTCTGAATTAGACAATGGGATTTTTCACTCATTTTGCAGCTACTCATTAACTGTTGCCAAGAACCTGACCACAGCAGATGCCTAGGAAACAAGTCAGCCATGGTCCCTAACTTCTTGGCATAAAGTATGATAAAGCCTACAATGAGGAAGTATAGATGGCTTGGAAACACTTATTCTGATTAATCCAATTCAGTGTGGGTGGGTTGGGGTGGGAAAGAGAGGGATCCACAACTCCCTAGAGTAAGGGGGATCTGAAATCTGAAGTGAAAAATAAGCAGCTATTAACAAGGGAAGAGGGGGGGAGGGGGTGTTAACCAGGGAAGGGGGCAGGAGTGTTAACCAGGGAAGCGGGGGAGAGGGAATGGGAAACAGAAAAGGAGAGGAGGTAGAGTTTTTTTCCAAGCAAAGAACGCATTACTCTGCCTGGAGACTGAGAAGCTTGGCACATTTAGGAAATGTAAAGAGGCTGAAGAAGGCTAGGATGCAGCTCCAGGAACAGCGGCCTCTCTAGCATGAGGAAGGCCCCCTGGGTTTGATTTCCACTTCACAGTCACACTCACTTTTAAAACAGTGTTAGGAGAGTGGACGGAAGATGTGCGTGCTCTGGAGAAGTGTGGGAAGCATGGGGAGGGCAGGATAGGCTGAAGGAAGAAGACAGCTGATATTTTAGTCTGGTCAAGTCGGGCTTATGAGCAGGAACCACACTACAATGGAGCTGTTGAAGAAGGGGGCAGTAGAGAGAATAGATCAGAGAGAACTAAACAATGAATAGAAGAACAGATAAGGAAGGGAGTGGGTCACCCAGAGATGGTCCCCCGGCCTGGGGCAGTGACAGTATGCATAGACATGAGATGAGTCTATCAGTGTACAATGCTCACACTGCTATCCTGGTAAGTGTGTGGATCCTGAGATGAGGAACGGGTGAGGGTGGTATTGAGTTTTAGATTCTCCTTAACTGTCTGAGAGAGTCGGAGTAAGTGGGTTCAGTGGGGATGGAGCTGGCTACACTGTTTGTGACAATCAGCATAGGGAAGATGGTCAAGGATCTTATAGTAGAATGAAATGCCCAGGAAATCATATACATCAACAGAAGAAAAAAGTTTAATAAGAAACATGGGAAAAATATCCCATTATTTACAACAAATAACATAGAATAGTAGAAAGTGGAAATCTGACCAAGTATGGAGTCATGGGAGATGATAGAAACACACCAAGCACAGGAGATGATAGAAACACACCAAGCACAGGAGATGGTGGAAACACACCAAGCACAGGAGATGATGGAAATACACCAAGCATGGGAGATGATGGAAACACACCAAGCATAGGAGATGATGGAAACACACCAAGCACAGGAGATGGTGGAAACACACCAAGCATGGAAGATGATGGAAACACACCAAGCATGGGAGATGATAGAAACACACCAAACATGGGAGATGATGGAAACACACCAACCATGAGAGATGATGGAAACACACCAAGCACAGGAGATGATAGAAACACACCAAACATGGGAGATAATGGAAACACACCAACCATGGGAGATGATGGAAACACACCAAACATGGGAGATGATGGAAACACACCAAGCACGGGAGATGATGGAAACACACCAAGCATGGGAGATGATGGAAACACACCAAGCATAGGAGATGGTGGAAACACACCAAGCATAGGAGATGGTGGAAACACACCAAACATCGGGTGCTGCTGCAAGTGAGATAAACTAAGAAATGAGTGCAAGTTTTACACCATGCTCAGTATTAGTCTTCGTTGTCTGCTATTTGATAATGTGTTAGATCCACATTCATAAGACCTTTTTGCTGCTCTGGTCACTATGGCAAGAAAATGGAACCAACCTAGTTATCCATCAACAGATAAATGGATAATGAAACTCTGCTACACATGTGAAATGGAATACTATCTAGCTCCAAAGAGAGAGAGGGAAGTAGGGAGGGAGGGAGGGAGGGAGGGAGGCAGGGAGGGAGGGAGGGAGGGAGGGAGAGAGAGAGAGAAGAGAAGAGAAGAGAAGAAAAGAAAAGAAACCACAAAACTAGCCTAGTAGGAAAATGGGTTTAGAAAGTCTAAAAGTGGGACTGGAGAGATGACTCAGCAGTTAAGAGCACTAGCTACTCTTTCAAATGACCTGGGTTCAATTCCCAGCACCCACATGGTGTCTCACACTGTCAGCAACTCCAGTTACAGGGGATCTGGCATCCTTACACAGACATACATGCAGGCAAACTCCAATATAAACAAAATAAGTTTTAAAAATCTTTTTTAAAAAGTATAAAACTAAGTGAAGTCACCCATTCTCAGAAAAAAAATGCTTATTTTTCCTCATATGGGAATCTCTTTTATAATGCATACATGTATATGTGTAAAGAAATTTATATGTGGGTACAGTATAAAATAGTAAGAACAGGAAAGGCTGCTATTTGCTGATGAGGAACGACAGGATTCAGGTAAAGTCACAAAAAGATATAAAACAAATTGTTTTTCTAGTTTTGACTTTCTTCCTGATTTTTCGGTTTCTTGTGGTGGATTGGTGCATAATGATTTAACTAACAATGGAATCATAAAATCCAAAGACAAGTCTCATAGCTCCTAATTGGCTGCTCCAACTCTGAAGCCAGTATGTGTGTGCGTGCGTGTGTGCGTGCGTGTGTGCGTGTGTGCGTGCGTGCATTGCGTGTGTGCGTTGTGTGTGTGTGTGTGTGTGTGTCAGTTTGCAAGTTTATTACAATAAGGTGATTTTTTAAAAAAAGACACTTAGTATTCTTCAAAATATTGTTGATTTAACTTCTTGATGGCTTATGGGGGTGTGGTGAGAGTTGAGGACAGATGTCATTTTTAAGTCTGATGTGTTTTAATCTACATCTCATTTGAAAGATGCTCACAGATGGCCCTTCCCCATGACCTTTATTTACCCTGAGTATCTCTTGACTCTCTGAACTCTGCTTTTAGGTTAAGCCTTTTCTTGCAGATTTGGAATCATGGTGCCACCTGATTTTGAAAGTAGAAGCAAATCCTTTTCTTTTTGTATGCTCTAAAGCAGTTAAAATATAGTTCACAGGCTAAGATTATTCATTATAGTATCTGAGTTCTCTTCCAAAAACCTATGAACAACAACCAAAAAAAAAAAAAAATCAGGTACAGGCGCATGTCCACTTGTAATCCCAGCACTAAGGAAGTGAGTAGATCCCTGAGACTCACTGGGCAGCCTCACTTTGTGGGTGTGCTCCAGGCCAATGGGACACCCTGTCTCAAAACAGGGTGGACAGTGCCCAGGGTTGTCCTCCACACACATGTGCACACAGGTGCTCATATGCATATATACAAATATGCATATGCACAAAGGTAGTTCACAGCAATGCACATGACAGTGTTTAAGAGTTTGGTATTGAGACTAAGTCATCTTCTCTCTCATTTCTTTTCCAGCTCCAAGAGACTGTGAAAAGAAAGCTGGAAGGGGCCAGGTCACCACTTAATGGGGACCAGCAGAATGGGGTTTGCGATGGGAGCTTCTCTCCAACAAGCAAGCGCATCCGGAAAGATCTTACCACAGGGATGGAAGCCATCAACAGTTTGCCCAACAACATGCCGCTGCCTTCAGCTTCACCCCTTCACCAGCTTGACCTCAAGCCTTCTTTGCCCTTGCAGAACAGTGCTGCTCACACTCCTGGGCTCCTAGAAGATCTGGGTAAGAATGGCAGACTCCCTGACATTAAACTCCCTGTCAACGGCTGTGGGGATCTGGAGGACATCTTGCAGAGCAAGGACCTCAAACAGGAGCATCTTGATGACCCTGCCTGCATAGACACATCAGAAACGTCCCTTTCTAATCAGAACAAGCTGTTCTCTGACATTAACCTGAATGACCAAGAGTGGCAAGAACTAATAGATGAACTGGCCAACACGGTCCCAGAAGATGACATCCAGGACCTGTTCAATGAAGATTTTGAAGAGAAGAAGGATCAGGAATTCTCACAGACAACCATGGAGACCCCCCTCTCCCATGAGAGTGTGAGTGTCAAGAGCGATGCCTCTCATTCTCCTTTTGCACATGTTTCTATGGGATCACCCCAGGCCAGACCTTCATCTTCTGGTCCTCCATTTTCTGCTGTCTCCACAGCCACTAGCTTACCCTCTGTGGCCAACACCCCTGTGGCTCCAAACCCCGCCAGCTCACCAGCTAACTGTGCCGTCCAGTCCCCCCAAACTCCAACGCAAGCCCATACTCCAGGTCAAGCCCCACCTCGACCTGGCAATGGCTATCTCCTTAATTCAGTCTCAGTGGCGGTATCTGGTTCAGGATCAGGCTCTGTGGCAGTGCCCAGCTCTGACATGTCCCCGGCAGAGCAGCTCAAACAGATGGCAGCCCAGCAGCAACAGAGGGCCAAACTCATGCAGCAGAAACAGCAGCAGCATCAGCAGCAGCAGCAGCAGCAGCAGCAGCAGCCCCACGCAAATCAGTCTTCAAGTTGGTCTCCCTTAGGGCCTCCATCAAGTCCATATGGAGCAGCTTTTACCGCAGAAAAACCAAATAGCCCAATGATGTACCCCCAAGCCTTTAACAACCAAAACACTATAGTGCCTGCAATGGCCAACAGCCTGCAGAAGTCGACCATGAACAACTACCTCCCTTCAAATCACATGAATATGATCAGTCAGCAGCCAAATAACTTGGGTACAAACTCCTTAAACAAACAGCACAATATTCTCACCTATGGCAACACTAAGCCTCTGACCCATTTTAATGCGGACTTGAGTCCGAGAATGACGCCCCCCATGGCCAACCCCAGCAAAAACCCTTTGATGCCCTACATCCAACAGCAGCCTCCACAGCCCCAGCCACAGCCCCAGCCACAGCCTCCCCAACAGCAGCCTCCGCCTCCATCACAGCTACAGGCTCCCAGAGCACACCTGAGTGAGGACCAGAAACGCATGCTGCTTATTAAGCAAAAAGGAATGATGAATCCGCCCATGGCCTATGCTGCGCTTCCAGCCCACAGTCAGGTAAGTGAGAAATGGCACACAGTGGGGGTGTTCTTACCTTATCTTGCCAGGATGTCCTGTGTGTACCATGGCCACTAGGCTTTGCCTAGAGGGGAGCCCAGTGACCAGCGGAAATGCTTCCTTGTACATCATTGTGCAATTTCTTCTCATAGTTGGAGAGTGACCCAGTAAACCTTTCTTAGATTCCTTGCCTAGGAATCTAACCTTCTATTCCTGACTGCAGTCAAGAAAATTTTAAATTATGTCCAGTTTTCACTGTGAGGAAAGCAGGCTGCAGAAGTCACATGACCAAATATGGCATATCTCTATAGTTTTTCTTCTGGTTCATTAGCCAAAGGGTGATAGGAGGGCAGGGGTGCTTAGACCTACCTATCGCCATTTTATACTGTCTAAATGAACCATCAGCTGTCTTAACAGGCTATGGATGATGGAAAATATGGACTTTTGGCCTTTAAAAATCAGAGTGAAGTGGAGAGTGAGTCTTGTAGGGCCATTTAATGTTTAAACATTGTCCATTTTGTCAGCCACAGTTAGATATCTCAATCCCATGACTTAGGAGTATAGGCATCCCTGTCCTTGGCATTCAGCTGGATTTCAGCAAAAGTTGCTAGTGAATTCATGGTGTGTATGTGGTGGGGGAGGGTTATCTCTTTGCTTTCAGTTGCTATCTATGTGCCCTGCCTTGTAGAGTGCAGTATCCTGTAGGTACATGGTAGGCAACTCTGTATCTTGTGAATCCCACTTGTGACCACCATTCTCTAACCCCAACGCCCCTGATGATGGAAGCTACAAGGCTGGAGGTGGTGCTGGCCTGCATAGACAGGCCTGAGCTCTGTGGCTTCTTCTTGCTCTTCACAGCCTTCCAACCCTCAAACCTCACAGCGCTTTCTTGTCTCCACATGCCAGCTAGATTTAAAGAAGTCCTGTCTGAATAAATAAAAGTGTGGCTTGATTTTTCATCAACTGCCATCGGGAACTAGTAGGAAATGTCTTTAAAAATGTGAACCTAGATATTTCATAATTATTTTATTAAAATATAAAAATACATATCAATGGAAATGCAACCTTTTATACACTTTAAGTCAGAAGCGAGCAAAAATAGAGGCAATCTGCAAGGATGCTTGTGGGAGCTCTGATGTATCACAAGGTTCATGAGATTGCATGCTGTCAAATGATCCGTTGTTAATCTTAATACAAATTATACTTCAGCTCGGGCTGTTTTTATGCCATCATTTCTTCTGAGCCAGAGCAAAGATGATTAATTTCTTGCAGGTTCTGTAGACATGTGGGTGCAATGATACCCTCTGTCCTCCAAGACCCTCGCTAACCCTTTTCTAAATATGCTAGCTAGAAGCAAAGTCTTCAATAGAACATGTTTTCGTTTGTTTGTGTTTGTTTTTTAAGGGATCATTTGGGGTCCTAATGCTCTCTCGGAGGCCTTTAGCTTTAGGGGTCATGTTTTGAAAGGCCTGAGTAAGTGAGCTGAAGCAATGTCAGAATTAAATCTGCATGGAGTGCGCCTTCAGTCTCAGAGGTGCATTCAGAGTGGACAGACTCTTCCCTGGCAAGGACTCATTAGAATAATTGTTTCTTAGCACAAAGCACAGGCAGGCAAAAGTAGCTGCTTTTCTAATGAAGTGGTAACTGCCTACCATTTGAAACAAGTTTTAAGATGCTTACATAAGCTTGTAAGTGTTTCTCTACAACCATACCATTTCAGATTGTTATCTGATTGTGAGCTGGTATTTGTATAGCTCTCAATGTAGTCATGTATGCTGTGTGCAGGATAGGGCACAGTCTCTCAAGGTAGTCATGTATGCTGTGTGCAGAATAGGGCACAGTCTCTCAATGTAGTCATGTATGCTATGTGCAGGATAGGGTACAGACTGGCATGAGTTACAGGCAAGACAGCAAATGTTACCTCATGCTGTTTTCTGCCTTGTTAGAGTTCTGTTTTTCTTTGCCAGGCCCCAACGACTATGACCAATGCTTAGTTTTAGTGAAAATGTTTGATAACATTAGGTACATTTATTTCAAGAAAGTTACACAGTTACTCATGGACTGAGGTTTTTCTTGGAGAACAAGTCAAAAAAGCACTTACTTTCTGGAACTTAAAACAAAAACTGTGTGTGTGTGTGTGTGTGTGTGTGTGTGTGTGTGTGTGTGTGTGTGTGTGTGGCTGTGAACAAGCCAAACATCTAGTGTGGCATATCTTTCATCTCAGCAGGTGAATCTCTGTGCATTTGAGCCCAGCCAGGAAACATAGTGAAACTCTATCTCAAAACAAAAAACAAACTTCCAGGTTTTTTAAAATGCCTTTCATCTAGAAAGTCTACTTTGTAGAATTTATATATTATCCTCATAATAATCAGATTGAATAAAGTTTCAATCTGAAACTTATTAGTTTATTTTTATTTTATGCAAGTGAGGATGTATGTGCCACAGGATTGCAGTGCCTGTGGAGGCCAGAAGAGGGCATCAGATCCCCTGGAACTGGAGGTACAGATGATTGTGAGCTGCCCTGTGGGTGCTAGGAACTGAACCCAGGTCTTCTGGAAGAGCAGCCAGTGCTCTTAACTGCTGAACCACCTCAACATCCCTTCCCTATTACTTTTAATAATAATTAAAAAAAATAAGACCAACAGAAATATTTTGGACAAGTATATAATATAAATGAAAGTGTGAGATTAGCAAATGATTATGCATATGGAAATGCTCCTAGTGTTAAATAAGCAGCTACTCAAACATTTGATATGCTATAGACTGGCTTGTGCTCTTCAGTAGCATAGAAAATTAAGGCGCATCTAAACTTTAGAAACAGCATTCTGTTACATCATTGTTATTTTCCTTTTCCTGCTGACTGAATCATCTGAATTTTCTCATAAATGCGTATTCATTCTACCACTAGGAAAATGTTCTTTTTTTAAGTAAGAAAAAAAAAATCCCTATTTTAAAAGTAAAAGTTGACCTTTTCTTTCTTAGAAAATTAGTTTGACTCAAACTGACTTTCAGTTGAATGTATGCGTACCACCATTCCCTAGTCGCTGGTGTGGATTCCTTGTAAATTCCTGCTATGGTGGATAACCCCAGCCTTTTCCCAACACACTCCTCCCTTTTCCCCCTACATTCTCTTTTCATCCCTTACAAACTTCTCTTTTTTCTGTAAAAAGCTAAATCTTCAACAATGAAAACATCACTCAAATCTCTACCATAGCTCTTTGCCCAGTCTTCTCCAGGACATGTTCCTGTGTTATTCCTTTGATTATGTCTCTACACTGCACCTCCGACCTTATAAAAATAAAATTCTGTATCCAGTTATCATAGCTGAATCTCTTGCAATGACATCTATATTTTTTAAATACATATTTCTGAGATGAAACAACACAGTGCTTACTTTGCTCTATTTTTCTAACTCTGCTGTTTTTCAAGAACAAAATCCCTGCCAGCAGCTAGTGTTTGCATAGTGCCCAGCTCTGTGTGTAAAACTCAAGGCAACTTAATAAGCCATTTGATGAAAAATAGCAACATGTGGGCCAGAGATTAGTTTTCAGCTGGCTGTGGGCTTCCCGGGAGACTGCATGGGCCCAAGTGACACCAAGGGTCTTCAAAGAGCAAAGCAGTCTCAACAGGGGCCTTTGAGAGGTGCTGCTGATCTCAAACCCTCGGAGTGCCAGTGAGATTGCTGGGAAGGCAAACTCAACCGCTGGGACAGACAAACAGAAAAACAAGGAAACAACTATGCAAGGAAGAAAACAAAGGCCTGTGGTCCCCGGCTTGCCAAGTGAGGATAGGCAACTCAGAGCACAAGTTCAGTTCCTGCCCAGATGAGCACAGAGCGACAGATTTCCAGATGGTGATGTGAACCTCTAGTCCCGGTGATGGCCTGACAGGCTAAACGGAGCATTGCTTGGTTTGTTTCATCTGCATGTGTTTCGTGTGTAGCTCTATGCAGGTCATGAGTAAGCATGCTTTCCTGTAGCTCTATAACATCTCCACAGGAAGCTCAGGCCTCCAGTATTTGCAGACCTCCTGGGAATCTCTTTGCACATCCTTAACTTCATAAGGCAGGAGCCTTGGGTCACTTTCCTTAAATACGTGTGTTTACTTTTCCCAAGAAACACATACACCTAATGAACACATGGCAGTGCCCTCAGACTTTCAGTTAAAGACAAACAAAAAGACAACATAAAGGCCAGCAACAGCAGCCCTCCCCATCGTGCCCCCTCACCCCCGCCCGCACCAAGGCAGCCTCTCATCTTCACTTGTTGATCTCCACGGACTGCATTTCTCCATTTTCAACCCTGCTGTAAGTTAGAACACACCCTGCCTTAAAGACATCCCGTCATGATCCTGTGACACCCTCAGCACTGAGAAGCCTAGTGACGTGTGTCTACACCTTCACTCTGAGAGCTTTTGAAAGCTTTGAGATTCTGTGGTCTTAGTGTGACTTCCTTTCCCTCATTATATGTGATACTGTGAAATATCTTTACCTTGTATGTGGGTGTCCTGTGGTGTGTGCAGATACATGTCTGCATGTGCTTGGAGGATGGAGCATGTGTGGTGTCCTGTACATCACCTTATTCACCTGAGACAGGGTTTCCCACTGAACCTGTGCCCCCCCCACCCCGGCCTCTGTCCACACAGTGCTGGAGTGACAGGCGTTCACCCAGTGCTGGGATCTGCCCTCTGCCTCTCATGCACTGGCAGCAGGCATCCTTACCCACCAAGTGGCTTGCCTACCCCCTGCTACTAAGAATTTTATTTTAACATCTGATAATATATGTTCCTAATATATCTGGGGTTTAAGATATTTTTAATACTTTCTCCTTTTATTTCTTTTTATTGAACTTTTGGGAACTTCTCCGGCATTGTGATCTTCCTCGATTGCTTTCTGATTTTCATTTCTTTCCTATTTTCCATGTCTTTGTCTTCTTATCCCGTGTCCTATTAGATTTCCTTAACTTTGTCTCCCAACCTTGATATCAAATACTTCATTTTTAATTTCCACATTTTCAATTTCTCTAAGCTCTTTCTTATTCTCCGGCTTGTCCTTTATAACCTAAGAACACTAATTATCATTTTGAAATGAGGTTTTCTCTTGCCGCTCTCTGCTTACTCTCTCTGAGGCAGCTTCTTCCTGGAGTTTATTCTGCTTCTGTAGTATTCTGAGCTTCTCCTTTAGGAGTGTGGTATTGTGTCGGAGGTCATTTGTCCTAGGAGGATGGACTGAGTTACTGCCCAGCCAGCTCACTGGTACAGTGTCCACAGGTGACTTTCTCTTGAGCAGGACAGATGAGATCCCTAAGCTCATTGGTGACTGTAGAAACTGAATGTGGAGCAGGAGTTGGTGGTGCTTGTGTTGGTGACAATGAGAGGGGTATCACTAAAGACTGGGTACATTTACACTTTTGATACCTGGGGTCCCAGGTATCTTCTCTGTAGAGTCAAAACCTTCCTTCCCTCCGTCTGGGGAAGGGGAAGAGTCTACCTCTCACTTCACAGACCTTCGGCCCATTTCCTTCTGCAGCTCTGAGGAGATAGTCTAGACAGACCCTGTGCCGCTTGGCTATCAGACAGTCCCCAAGAAACTTGCATTTCCTCAGGAATCTCATCCCCTGGCTGGGAAAAGGCTGAGCCCTTCCCCAGTGCCAGGCAGAGGGGGAGCTTGTCTCTCCTGGAGCGATTTCAGACACTTTGAACAACTTCCCAGAGCACTTTACGGGACAGACTGAAGATGAGATGCTGTGAGCGAGACCACACCTTGACCATAACTGCTTAAGTTTGCACAGCTATTATCCTGTTTACAACTAAACCTTCCAGACTCGGTTGAGGGAGAAGAGGGCTGTCATTGGGCGTCCTTGTTTCTTTTCCCAACCAGTCTCCTTATCTTTCCATTTGCCATATTGAAGATAGGTGGCCAAGCCTAGCTTTGCAGGGCTACAGGATTCAGGCTTTGGACCTAAGAACAACAGCAGCATCCATGGCTCCTGCCTTAACATTCACAATGTCTCTGTTCCCTATGTCTTCACACCTTGTGGGATTTCCTCCACTCCAACTGCACGATCTGAAATCAGCTCTGTCCAATCAGCTTTGTCGTCTGATTTCCATCTTCTGGAACTTCACCGACATCCCCTGACTGTTTCTGTCTTCTCTTCTGTGTTCTTCAGTGTTTATGTCAGTTTTACTCTCCTGCATCATCACTGTACCAGAGCACGTGAGAATGCCAAGCTCCTTCTAGACTTCTGCAATGGCTTTAAACACCTTTCTGTTTGAATATCAAATATTGCCTGATCCCGAAACTTATTGCAGCAAAATTCATATGACTGTTCCCAGCATTTCGGACATTAATAAAGCAGCACAGACTTTAACCAAACTTAAAATACCCTTGTGACGGTGAGTTTTTAAATGTCAATGGGAGAAAAGTCTCAGTTGAGGAATTTTCTAGATCAGATTAGCCTGTGGGGAATTGTCTTGGATGCTTATTGGTAGAGGAAGACACAGTGCATGGTTGGAGGATGGAGGCAGCATCTTATGGGTTGAGTCTCAAACTGTGTAAGAGTAGAGATAGCTGACTGAGAACCAGTACAGCAAACAAGGGCCCAGTGTCTGGTCTCTCAGCTTCTGGCTGTGGCTCTGACACATTGCGTTCCTGTCTTGACTTTCCCACAATAACGGACTATAATTTGGAACTTTGAGCCAGATGAATCCATCCTCACCTGTGTGCTTTGGGGCAGGATGTTTTATCACAGCCACAAAATAAAATCAGGATGACTCTCTGGATATAAGTTTTCTTATCAGGAATGTATATATCCAGGGGATAGACATGTCAGCATCATCCTCCAGCCACTTTGGGGTAAGACCTCATGATTATACCCACAGAGTCTTTTTTTATAGAATCTTGAAAATATTGACTTACTTCAAGAACTGTGAAAACAATTTAGATTCCATGACCCCAACTAAGCCTATGGTACCCAGCAACTCAGGTGCCAGGCGAAGTATTGACAGAATGTTCATCACTGGCTCAATCCAGGCCTCCCAGCTGAGGGAACCGGCAGGCAAAAGTGCTCAGAAATCCACATAATAAGGGAAAGGTTTCTATCGATGGGTAAAATAAAATCATTTCCATACACATCCTGGAAGATTTTTTAAAATCCTGATTGACGTTCTGTCAGAGTCTGCAAATATGAGACTAAGAAAAAGCAGCCAAAAAGAAAAAGTTTGAGAGAAAGGAATTAGTTTTATAATAGTATTTGTGGAAGAAAGAGATTTTAATTGGTCCTCTGTGAGAATGCTCTTGAAAGGTGCTGAGGGATGAGAGGATTCCTGTTTACTCAGAGAGCTTATAACCCATCAAGCAGAGTACTGGAGCATTTATGGACCTAAGAATCACACAGGGAGGTATTTGAAATGCAAGTAATCAGCAGGTCTGTAGAGGCCTGAGAGTGTGCACTCTGTACCCCCACAACTGCTACCAACTCAATTGCCATTTTATAACAACAAAAAAAAAATGGTACATAAGGTAACACCAAAACACAGTAAATGACCTTTGTGGTCTCATTGTTCCTTATCTAAATTGGATTACCTATGGCACCATGTGACTTACTTTTCTATTGCTCTGATAAAACACCTCGACCATGGCATCTAATAGAAGAAAGAGTTCACTTGGGCTCATGGTTCCAGAGGGTAAGAGTCCATCGCGGCAGCAGGTGGCGGGAAAGCACATCTTGAATCTCAGCCAGGGAGCAGAGAGAGTAAATTGGAAATGATGCAAAGCATTGAATCCTTCAAGCCCACCCTTAGTGGCATACTTCTTCCAACCAGGCCACATCCCTAAATCACCCAAACAGTGCCAACAACTGTGGACCAAACATTCAAATGCCCAAAGCCATGGGGGACTTCCTCAAACCAGCACAGGCGGTTATCAGTTTTATAATTTTTCTAAATATCACACACACACACACATGCACACGCACACATACACAAACATTTGGGGAAGCCAGATAATGCTGGTATCTCCCTCTAGTCCTATCTGCCTTGTTTACTTGAAGTGAGGTCTTGCACAGAACCAGAAGCTCACCATTGGCTAAGATGGTTGGTCAGGGAGCTCCCGAGAACCTCCCATCTACTCCTACCAATGCTAAGGTTACAGGCGTTACACAGCCAGGCCTGGCTTTTTGTGTGGGTGCTAAGGATTCAAACTCATGTCCTCCTGCTTTCAGGGCACTGCTATTACCCACTGACCCATCTCCCTAGCCCCTTGTTGGATGTCTTAACAGGATACAGCAGTATGTTTTCCACGGCTACATTCTCACCACACCTCTCATATTAAAAGGTAGACCCTTCCTCCATCACTCCAAGGGATGGGTGACTCTTCTTTTTCCTTAGGAGCTAGTGCTTGCTGAGCTACCTTCCTGCAGTGGAGTGAAAAGTGCACGTGGCAGAGGCAACATGAAGCTTACTTATATAGCACTCTCTTGAGATCACATCCTCAGAACAAGACTTCTCAGATATATTGCTAGGGCCACAGCTCTGGGTTCTCATACTTGATTATATCAAAGATGTCAGCTGGACAATTTTCCCAGATATTGCTGGGCTTTGAAAGTGATGACATGGATCACATACTCCATTTCAGTGCACCTCTCGAATCTTGGGCTCTCTTTCTTTCAAGCTGTATGTTTTATTAAGCACCCTAAATTTCAGTCCAGAACCTTCTAAGGGTATCTTTTGTATTTACAGACAGGAAAGCATGTCTAGCTTTTTTCTCTAACAGAAGTCTACTGGTCATTAAGTCAATAAAAATATGGAGAATTATAAAACTTGACCAATGGACTGAAAAGAGATGTCTGTATCCTGTCAGCCAGAGTGTGAAGTCCCAGGAAGTCCTGTCTGGAAGATAAAGTGGATCCCATGTTAATGTTGGGCATCAAGTGTTGTATTATCAGCTGTCTTAGAGTTGTTATTGCTGTGATGAAACACTGTGACCAAAGCAATTTGGGGAGGAGAGGGTGTATTTAGCTTCCACATCCTAAATCACAGTCCACTGAGGGAAGCCAAGGCAGGAATTCAAACAGGGCAGGTACCTGGATATTCCAGCCTTTCCCCCAATATCTGGCTTTGAGTTTTCATTTAATAACAACTAGAAGTCATGTTTCAGGCAGGAGCTGATGCAGAGGCCATGAACAGTGCTACTTACTAACTTGCTCCCCATGGCTTGCTCAGTTGCTTTTTTTTTTTTTTTAATTTTCTTTCCCATTTTTTCCCTTTTATTAAGAATAGATTTCTTCTCACATAATATATCCTGATTATGGTATGCTTACACTCCTCTCGGCCCTCCCTCCATCCAGAGTCACCCTCTTTCTTTCTGTCACTAAAAAACAAACAGCCGTCTAAGGCATAATAATAAAATAAAATATAGTGTAGAATAGACTAGAATAGAAAAAATACTAACACAGAACAGGACAAAACAAAGTATCAGGAGGAAAAAAAAGAACCCCAAAGGACAAAAAAGCATGTAGAGATGCAGAGACCCACTTGTTGGCACACTCAGGAATCCCATAATAACACAAAACTGGAAGCCATAATAGCTACTCAAAGGACCCCTGGGGGAGGGGTGTGCAGAGAGGAGTAAGTAGAATAAATTTTAAAAATAAGCAATAAAGAATTTTTTGAAAAGATAATTTTTTTGAAGCATGACATTATGAGGCAAGGAACCCCCGAGATGCTATTGAGTCTGTTTTCTTTTGGCCGTCTTCTCTGGGCACAGCCTACCCTTCAGAGTCGTTTGTTTCCCCAGTGAGATGCCATGGAAGGAAATTAAATTTATGTTTGCAAGTGGTTATCAATTGGAGCTACCTACTGGGTTAGAGATGAGGGTATGTGTTCATTGCTTCTTCAGCTCTAGGACCCTATCTGGTGCAGGCCCATGCAGGCCCTGTGCATGCTGCGTTGGACTGTGAGTTCATATATGTGTAGATCATATTGATTTAGAAGGTTTTGTTTTCTTGGTATCTCTCTCTTATATTCTTTCCTCCTCTTCTTCAGGGTTCCCTAAACCCCGACGAGAGGGATTTGATAGAAACATTTCATTTAGCACTTAGTGATTCCAAGGTCTCTCTCTGTGCATAATGTCTGGCTGTGGGTCTCTGCAATTGTTCCCATATGCTGCAAGAGGAAGCATCCCTGATGACGTCAGTCTGCCTTCTTATAGAACTCAGAGCCGCTAGCACTGGTGGTCCCTCCCTATCAATCACTAATTAAGAAAATGCGCCCACAGGCTTGTCTATGTTTTCTCAATTGAGGGACTCTCCTCAGATGATTCTGGTTTGTGTCAAGTTGAAATAAATCATACTAAATTCTGCATACAGCTGGGCAGTGGTGGCACACACATTTATTCCCAGCAGAGGCAGGAGGATCTCTGAGTTCAAGACTGGCCTGGTCCACAAAGCAAGTTTCAGGATACCCTGGACTACACAGAGAAACCCTGTCTCAGAAAACAAAACAAAACAAAATGAACTGGAGAGATGGCTCTGAGGTTAAGAGCATTGATGGCCCTTCCAGAGGCTCTAAGTTCAATTCCCAGAAACCACTTGTTGATTTACAACCATTTATAATGAAATCTGATGCCCTCTTCTGGTATGTAGACATATATGCAGACAGAACACTGTGTACATAATAAATAAATCTGAAAGAAATAAAAAAAATAAGAAAAGCAACCCTCCCCCCATTCTACAGTGAGAATGATGAGAGTCAGCACAGAGGGTTGGCACAGCCTATGGGGCTTGGGAACCCAATGGGGTGAGCCCAGGATGAGCAGGCCCTGGGTAAGAGTGGGTGGGCAGGCATTATAGTAGGAGCAAAAGATGTTTCTTAAATGAGCAGTTCTCATAGACAGGCTGGAGGGCAGCATTCACACCAGGGAAAAGGGCCATGAAACTGGCATGGGAATCATCCTACTACTTCTAGTCACCCAGTAAGAATATTTACCTGGATATTGACATTAACGCAAGGCTGAGGCAAGAGTGTCATGAGTTTGAGCCCAGCCTGGGCTGTTAAAAAAATTAAAGGCCCAACTATGGACTACATAGCAAGACTGTCTAATAACCAAAGGACAACATTTTGAGGAAGAGTTCAGTGATAGACCTTGCCTAGGATATGCAAAGTCTTGGGCTTGCTTTCCTGGTAGAAAAACAAACAGATTTAATTTTAGGAAGACTGGACACAGAGGCTGTCAGAGGAAGCCAGTAACAGAATGTGGTGACTGGAACTATGACCAAATAAAAGAGGGATGATGTGAATGATTATGGTTATATGCTGAGTATTAGGATATCATGGTTTTTGAATGGCATGTATGTAAATCTAAATATCAAATTGTACCTGTACTTTAAAAGCAATTGAAACACTTGCTATTTACCCTGCAATTATTTTTTACTCTTTAGAATATTGGGTGTGCGTGCGTGCGTGCAGCAGAGTGGGGTGGTGTGGGGACATGCTCATGTGGAGAAGTCAGAGGAGACTTGTGGCAGTCACTTCTCTGCTCTCAGTGTGTGGGTCCCAGGAACTGAACTGGGGTCGTCAGGCTTGACATCAAATGCCTTTACCTGCTAAGACATCTCACCAGCTCTTTCTGTCTTACTCTTTCAATGAATATTTCCCAACTGTTGAGGTTCTGGTACACATGCAGGAAAATATGTCGCTAACTCATAACATTTATTTCAGCTTGTTACTACTGGAGTCACAAATTGCTACTCCTATGATTAGACTTTTTGCTTTTATAAGTGTTGACCTTTCCCCCATAGCTTCATAGCATTATGAAAACATTTTTCCCTATTTAGAACAATAATAAATACCAGTATCATGTATTCTCTTTGCCTGGTGTTTTATTATATTAATTGATTGTGTCTATTTTTTGAAGAGAGTACTCTGCAAAGGTTGTTCTTTAAGTAAGGAAGAAGAACACAGCTGTAAGCTTTAAAGTAGTTTGCAGGCTAAGGGACACTTGCCACAGAGGACCTGAGTTTGGTGCTCAGCATCACTTGTAACTCCACCTCCAGGAGATCCGGCACCCTCTCTGGCCTCCACTAGCACTGCATGCATGTGTGCACATGCACACATAAAATAATAAGAATAATTAAATAAAAAAAGGTCATATTTCTACACTGAACAACTACTCATAGCAATTCTGGGCTTTTCTGGAAACAACTTTTCTATTTTTATAAAGTAATGTTCTGTATCCTACTACTTAGGCAGCTTCAACAGATCTTTCCTTCCTTCCTTCCTTTCTTCCTCCTACCCTCCCTCCCTCCTTTCCTTTCTGTCCATTTTTTTGAGTTTTTCTGTGTAGCTCTGGCTGTCCTGAAACTTGCTCTATAGAACTCTGGTCTCAAACTCAAGAGTTCCACTTACCCTTGCCTCCTGGATGCTGGGATTAAAGGTGTACAGCACCACACTGCCTGACAGGCTTGAACATTGTGACACTATATTGTTGCAATTAATGAAATATGTAAAGACTCGAACATGGTCACACAAGGAGAGATTTCCAGTGTGATGTCTTGATGAATGCCCATACCTGAGATTCTGCAGTTTTCCTCTCATGTTATCTGCTGAGCAGACGATGACCTCAATGACTATCAAAACAAACAATCCTCATTGATTAGTAGCGGATTTCCTGAGCGAGATTCAGGCACACTCATTCCTGCATTATGCATATACCTGTGTTCTCTAATTGCTTTTAAGCCTGACCCACTTGAAGATGCATTTGGATGTGCTACCCTGGATGTTAGCCAGTTCATACAGTGAGGTTCTAGATGTTTGCACAGGCTTGTTAGTCCAGAGACTCATTCAGTGTCAGGATGTAAGGCAGTGTGGAAGGAAAAGGGTCAGCTTTGCTGTACAGAGCCCATACACACACACACACACACACACACACACACACACACACACACACACACACACACATACACACAAATGTGTATATAGCCCAGTGCTAAGCAGGGGACCTGAAGCCCCAATGCTGCTGGCTGGATGGCGGCTCCTTTTGTACCCTTTCTTGTGCATCATTACCCTTAGCAATTCTCGATCACCACGGAAAGCAGTCCTAAGTCCTTATGACTGTTCCCTAAAAAGCAACTAAGTACAGAGCAGCTTTTCCGGTCTCTGTGGGAGGAGTGAGTCCCGAATGTGCAAAGCACCAAGAGTGCCTGCCACAAATCCAAGCCTGTCTTGGGAAGCCACGGGGCTGAAGGGGGCCCACTAGAACTTGAGGCAGTTCACATCTGAGTACACAGCAGACTTGGCCCTGGAGAACACTCATTTTAATATTCCCTGTTAGTGTGGCAGAAAAAGCACCCCCCTGGGGGGGGTATGGAAATCACTTGGCCTTTGCCTCCCTCTGAGTGCTGTGACAGTTTCAGATATCCCAATTTCTAGAACATCAGCACGCAATAAATCCATAGTCCAAGCCACAAACGGGAGCCATGTCTATGGACCACATTACAGAATGTAAAACAAAACTGTTGAACTACTTTTAATAAATTGTCATTTAGCACAGTGTGCTAAAATATAATTTTTAACAAGTGATCTATGTAAAAATGAACAATATAGTAAGATTCATTTCTTAGCAAACCTTGGAATTTGGGTGCATTCTCTATACTCATTGCACACTGGGTTTAGATCAGCCATATTTGGAAAGCTCAACAGCCTCCTCTGGGTGGCTGCCACTGTGGTGGGTAGGAAACTGTGGGACCACAACAAAAACATCTGCTCTGTGATCAGAAGGGCAGTGCTCACTCAGCAAGAGGTGAAGCAATGTGAAATGTTTTGGTGGCTGTTTGCAAGCCTCGACATCACCCTTTCAAGACGTCTGTCATCCTAAACCATTGGGAATAAACTAGTCCCAAGCACCCTCCACCGAGTCTGTCATGATTTACCAGAGCTGATCAGATCCTGCCACAATAACACATGTGTCTGGTCGCCTGGCTACTTTATGAAAGCAGCATCCCCTCAGTTGCCCACACACACCCTATCATCAACACATACCATTTGTGAGCAGCCTTAGGGCCACATAAACATCCTGCGGTGAGGTCAGGAACACCTGACCCCCTATTAACACATCAGTGAGAGGGGCTGGTGAGCTGGGCTTGTTTTCCAGGGTTTTGATGAGCTTCATTAATTATGTTGAGCAAGAAAGGTGTGCAGCTGGAGAAGAACCCGCTTAGCTCTACATGAATGTAAATAATTGGCCAGTTGGCAGAGTGTTAAATTGGCAGTCTAGTGAGAAAAACTCGTGAATAAACACAATTCCCCTAAACCACAAAAGGCAGGTTTGGAAGGGAAGGGTTCCTCCATCTCTACCTTCCTGCAACTTGGGAACGTCCTGGTGTGGCCTAACAAGGGACAGAGACTTGATAGGGTGGTGACAGTTTGGAGGCAGGAACCAGTCCCAAAGCCAGGACAAGTTCCCTGCTCTAGACTTCGGCACTTCACCAATTGCAGGATCAGACTGTGAGTCATTTACAGATCTTCTCTGAACTTGAGGTTTTCATCTAGGATACAGAAATAATAATAATGTTATTAGGACATTTATGTACTTGTTTCTGTAAAGCATTTAGAACAGTGTTGCATCCCATGTGATTTACTTTTCCTACCACTGTGACAAAATGCCTGACAGAAGCAATGTAAGGAAGGAAGGGTTATGACATCATGGTTTAACAAGGAACACGGCCCATGTAGAGGGGAAGTCATTGTGGCCATCAGGGGCATGTTGGGAGAAGTGTACAGGTGACGCTTCACCCCCTTGTGTGTTGGTAGACCAAGAGGTGGAATAGACAGGAAATGGACCAGCATCTCCTCCACTAAGGCTCCATCTACCTCATAAAGAGTCTCTGAGCTTCTAAACCAGTGCCACTAATTGGAGACCAAATGTCCTAACACATGAGCCAAATGATGGACATTTCACTTTCAGACTCCAACAGGCCCTTAACATGCAGTATGTGCGTTTTCATGTGTAATTCAAACAGTAGGAATCACTTCCTATGATCTACACATCATTCAGATTCTCCAAGAAAATGTCTAAGTTTGCTTTGATTTTCCTTAAAGACTGCTTCATTCATTCACTGGGCATTTGTCGTCATATGTCTGTAATCTGGGCATTGAGCACACCAAGAAAGAAAGAAAGAAATGATCATAAATATGTGAATAGCTTTGGGAAGGCTACAAAACAGTGGCTGTTGACTCCCCACCCACAACCCCCCACATCTTGGCCATTACAAGATTGTCTTTCCTTGCCTCTCTACTGGTGTCAAAACTAAAAATTACTTATTTACCATGTTTTAGTAAGAAAAATTATACCTTTTGGTATAAGTTAGATGATATCAAATGAAGAAACCATCTCAAACATATGAAAATAATTTCACATCCTTTAATGCATGCCCTAGATGTTTCTAGAACATCATTATATAAGAAAGGTCATTTGTCTTTATTAAAATTAGGAGTGACAAAAGAGTGTAGGATTTAATTCACCTGGACTTTTACAATCTCTAAATTTTGTATCTATTTATTGTGTGCATATGTGTGTGTACCTGCATGATTATGTGGATACACTCTCATGCACATACACGCACACATGTGTCATAGCATACATGTCAAGGTCAGAGGATAGCTATGGGAGTCTGATCCTGGGGATTGAACTCTGGTTGTCAGTCTTGGCAACAAACACATTTGAACTTTTAGATTTAAGCTGGTAAACAAGTATTTCAAAATAATCAACACTATTTCTTTTGCTTTACTTTTAAAAAAAAAACTAAAATTCAAAAAAGAGCTTGATTGGAAAATATCTTATCTATGGATTGCTGTGTAACAAATTACACTGCAGATTTAGCAGCTTCACAGGTTTAAAAAAAAAAAAAGTCTGGGAACAGTGTGGCTGGGAGTTCCTGGCTCAAATCTCTGATAGGGTACTCAAGATGTCACTGAGATTGAGTGCATCTCTTGGACGCACTTGGGCTCTAGTATCTGCTTCCTGAATAATGCCTTCAAACGGCTTCAGTGCCTTCCAGAATGCACTGACATCCTGGCTGCTCTCCAGACATGGCGGCTATCTTCCCCAGAGAGGGCAATTCAAGAGAAATCAAGGAGGAGGCCATCGTGCCTACCATGAGATTGTATCAAGGTCACACACCTTCGCTTTCTTCATTATTTCATTTATTATCAGCAAAATAATGAAGTCAAGTTACTCTCTAGGGAAGGGAGATTAGATTCTCTCTTCAGAAGAGAATGTCAAGAGTTTGTGAACATATTTGTGGACACTGCAATTGCCAGGGATGGCTTTTGAGGTTTCATAAAGTGATATTGGTAAAGGAGGTTCTGAAAGAGACACCTGAGCAGGCAGTAGTGAAAATATGTGGACATCTGGATTGAGCGGAAGCACTGGTTCCAAATATACTAGGCCAATCTTCCTTCCTTCTTTCCTTCCTTGTTTCCTTCCTTCCTTCCTTCTTTCCTTCTCTTTTCTTTCTTTTTTTCTTTTGTTATGTTGTTGTTGCTATTTGTTTGTTTGTTTGTTTGTTTGTTTCTAGACAGGTTTCTCTCTGTAGCCCTGGATGTCCAGGAACTCAGTCCACAGACTGGCCTCAGTCTCAGAGCTTCCTGCCTCTGTCTTCTGAGTCCAAGGTTTAAAAGCATGCGCCACCATCTCCCAGCCATGCTATACCTTTTTGTCTTTCCTCCTTAGCAGCTTTGGGCCTGATCTCAAAGTTACGCCTCCCAGTACAGAATAGAATTCTAGGGCTAAATGTTAAATCTTTGCCTTTATGTAAAGCAGGAAACAGAACTCAAGAAGACCTTTGTCTCTTATACACTCTAAACTCAAGTCGGTTATTAACAGGATTTTTCCATTTCCTTCTCATTTTTTTAAGGTGTTTATTATTTTTACCCTTTATCCTCTGTTCTCCAGCTGCGGCTCTCAGTTACATTGTAACTTCCTGCTTCTGAATATTCCTGAGCCAAAGCCTCCATGCTGTCCATAAACTCACTTCTCTCCACGTTAATATTTATTCTCAACAAAATGCATGCAAACAAATCCTCTGAGCCCTCAGGCTTTTCTCTCCATTTCTACTTCAAATATGAATCACCTAGCAACATGCATCCAAGACCAACTGCAGGCCCAGCTGTGTTCCCATCGCGGCAAGCGTCACAGGAAGCAAAAGGCACGGCCCTTGCCCTTAAGAAACTTATCCTGTCCTGAAAGCTGGATTTAAAAGATTTTATAACATGATAGCAGCATGCAAACTTCTGTTTATATTCAAAAGTGACATGTTATCCAAGATACAATGATTAGATTATTTTTGTTTTTCGTTGCTTGAGGTCAAACAGACAGCTCCTGCCATGTAGGCAAATGCTGGGTAGGCTACTGACATACACCCACAAGCTCTAAGGGTGATATCCAGGAGCTCTTCCTTTGCATACCTCAAATTGGAAAAAGCAAGCTCTCTTTTGGATGAGGTCTATGCATAGATTATAATGGGAGAGACTGTCACAAGAAAATTGTAACCCGACATTGACACATTTCACTTTGTTTGGTGACCATTCAAATGTGGATTTGGAACCAAAATAAATAAATAGTCTATCAAGAATCTTTAACACAAAGATATGGCCTGTTGTGACATTATTATGACAGATAATTCACTACAGCTGGCAACTGAACTGTCAATTCATTTGTGTTCTGTTTTTCCCCCCTTGTTGGAGAGATAGCAGCCCTGGGCTTTGCCTTACCTAACTTTGAATGAAATGTTCACCAATGAACAGCCTAGAAGAGCAGTGGGATGGGAAGTGGGACATAAAGAATAAAACACGAAAACAGAGATGCAAACAAGAAGGTCTTGGGAAGGCTTGCATGGAGGAGGAAGCCTCCCATGCTCATTACAAAGATAGTTTGCAATGCAAGAAGCAGTGGGCAGCCATTTTAGGCATCCAAAGGGAGTTGAGAACTATCTTTTTTTTTTTTTCTTTATTTTGTATTTATTAAAAAAAAAACACAGTAAAAAGAATTTAAAATGTGGAAGAGTTAACAATAACTATATAGAGGATAAGAATGATAAGCATGGCTTATCAAGGGTAGACATACAAATAAGATTGCTACACCTATATTTTCTTTGTGTTCATCTTTCCCTCTGAATTTTTTTTTTCCAT
>PVIH01001377.1:0-65000 GCA_004025045.1 Sigmodon hispidus
ATACTCAAATGCACATACCCACACACAGACACCCCGCCACACACATACATACTCAAATGCACATATTCACACACAGACACCCCGCCACACACATATAATTAAAATCTACCCTAGTTTGCCCTAATCACCCCCTGCCTCCTCTGCTTCCTGAGTTCCTTGGCCTTCAGGCATACAGTATGAGGTATGGTCAGCATTTTCCAATTTGAAATTTAGAATTGAGGATGGATAGAAGAAAGGAAGGATATTCAAGTACAGACGTAGACCAGGATAACCCAGACTCGGCTTTGTCATGAACAAAGGGTTGTGGGGGGGAGGGCTGAAAACAGAGAGCAGAAATAGAAACACATTCATTGTCTTTGCCTTGACTGTGAGCCAGTGGGCTGGCTCTTCTCTGCTTTCTTCATGTCTGTGCGTCATGCTCTGGGTGGCTCATGTTTTCCCTCTGCCCCAAATTCAGAAATATTTGAGAAGATTCAACAGATGTGGCTCTATCTCTGTTTCTCTTTGTTATTTAAATTAGGGAGGGAAGCAGAAATTTTAGAGAAATGGTTCTAATTAGCAAATAAAATAACATCTCAAATCTGCTGAAGAGCCGATCTGAACTTGATTTGCAAATAGGAACTCTTTAATTCTTTCAACAGTTTTTTGTTTGTTTGTTTGTTTGTTTTTCTAGCTATGGCTGTGGAGAAACGTTATTCTGCTTTTACAGGGAATAGTGGCCTCTGTGAGAAGTGAGCGGGTATATATTAAGGAATACTCTTCGAGCGACAATGACCTAAACTCCTTGTAAACATCACTTGAAATGGAAACCAGAGCGAGATTGCATCTCTGTGAATCTCCCAGATGTAGCAATCTCAGCTGAGAAACTCTTTCTCTGATTTGCAGCCTTGGCTGCGTTAGGGTTGGATCTTCCTGCTGCACTGGGCAGTGTCCACTGAAAGGGCAGTGATCCTGTCAGGTCTTTGGGGGTGGAGCTGGACAAAACAGTTCCTGAACATCTCAGGAAGACAGGGCAGTTCCGGAGAGTGGGTTCTGCCCTGTTTATTCTGTTTATTCTCAAGGAGGTTTTGGAGCCGGCCCTGCCCTTTCTGAAGATTTGCAGAGTGAATTGCAAGATGGTCCCCAAAAGATATGTCCAGCTAGAATCTGTGCTGTGCTCTTGCTGAAACAGAAAAAAAAGTCTTGACTCATATGACTAAATGAAGTATCTTCAGATGGTGCTACTCAGGTTAATCAGACAGGTCCGAAATCAGATGACAACTGTCCTATTAAGAGACAAAAGGGAACACACCAGTGGAAGGTGGAATATGACCATGTGACCAATCAGCCAACTGCCCAGAGCAGGCAGAAACTGAAAGAGAGGCAGATTCTGAGACAGACCAGCTCAGCCCTGCTGTTCCTTAACATTGGAGTCTGGCCAGTCTAGCCTGATTGGTGAGCTCCAGGGCCTCTCAGAGACCTTGTCTCGAAAAGAAGGTGGGTGGTATTTCTGAGGATGACATTAGAGGCTGACCTCTGACCTCTATACACACCATGCACACACATATACAGGTGCTTGCTCTCTCTTTCCCTCTCTCTATTCCCTCTCTCTCTGTCTCCTCAGTCTCTCCCCCCAAACACACACACACATGCACACACACACACATGTACACACACACATACACACACATGTACACACACATGTACACACACACACATACACATACACACACACACAGTTTTTAAAAATACTACCTTGGCCTTTTTTTTTTTTTTTTTTTTTTAAACTTTAAGAGCCACAGTTCTTATACAAAAAGAAAATGCTAATGGTATCCTTTTGGGAGAGACTCCAAGACTCAAAAAGTAGCTTTCCCAGGACAACAGGCAGTCCGATTTAGGATTGTGAAATTAGGATCAGCCCTAGAAAGGGAAGTAGACCCCATGCTTGACAGGATACTTAAAGCAAAAGGCAGTCTTTGGCAAGAGGTCCTGAGTCCCACATGGGAAAGATATACAGTGGGTCAAAGGATGTAAATCCTTCATCCTCTCTGAATGGTGGCATTTCACAGTCTGATATTTTAAAGCTTGTAATTGAATCTCTGAATTCAATGTCAGCCTGGTCTACATAGAGATTTCAAGACCTGCCAAGCTACAGTGTGAGACTCTGTCCCTAAGAGTGTGTGACATCACTTCAATAACAAGCATTACTGGATTGGTGCTTCTGAAATATGGGTCAGTAGGACACAGTAAAAATTGTAACTGCTTAAATGTCTGTACAAGATGAAAATAAAACCCAAATTAATTGATGCTTGAAAAATACTGCTGAATTAGAAAACAAAGAAAGCAAAAGGACCACTGGATAGACTCAGTAAAGACCTGAAAAATAACAGAGAGTCTCGGGACCTATGAACTTTATCAGGAGATCTGTGTTCATCAACGTTTCAGGAAGAAGGAAGAAAAGGAGACACAGAAAAAGTATTCCAAAAATATAATGGAAGTAAGTGGCCTAATTTGCCCAAAGACATAAATGTACACATTGAAACAAGCTCCAAATGGGCTGAATGCCACTTGCGAAACCATCCTAATCAACCATAGAAGAGGTCCCCATAGAGAGCTTGCCTTGCAAGCAGGAAAGACCTTAGTTCAGTCTTTAGCCTTCACACTGAAATGCTGAACAAGCCTTATTTCTGTCAGCCCATGCTGGAAAGGCAGAGGCATGCAGGTCCCTGGTGCTCACTGGACAAAGAGTTGGTGAGTCCCAAGCCAATGAGAGATCATGTCTCTAAGAACAGGATGGATAGCTCTGGAGGTGTGATATATGAGGCTGTACACACACACACACACACACACACACACACACACACACACACACATCTTAAAATTAGTAATAGGAAGCAGTACTTGGATCCAGGAAGGAATAACCTGAATGAAGATGAGTTTTTCTATAGAAATACAGAAGATACATGGAGATGTATGGAGATCCAAGGACACAGACCTTAGGCCTGAGTGCCATGCTTGGAATGTTGCTCTGGAATAGAAACGTGCTCTGAAGAAAAGTCATTGCAATTGTATGCTGCCAGCAAGCCTGTCTGAAGGAAATATCAAGGGATATTCTCTAACAGAGTGAGAGACTTGTGGAATCCAGAACGGCAGGACCCTGGAAAGAAGCAAAATGCTGAACAGGACCCTGGAAAGAAGCAAAATGCTGAACAGGCTACTTTGGAGGCCCTGATACTCCAGGCAATAATGTAGCTACTAGGCTCTGACCAAGAATATGTTAGAAAAAGTTTCAGTTTGGAGTCCCAGAGGTTCCCCATCCTGGCAACCTTGACCTTCTCTCATTCTGGGAGCTGACAGGATCTGTCAGAGGGTGGATGGGTAGGAAATAATCAAGTATGGCCCGTAATAAGGCTCAGAGGTCAAAGGTATTTTCCTGATCTAAAAGAAGTATGTGATAACTCAGCCCTGTAGCTACAAGGAATCCCTCCAGCAATTCAAAAGAGCTAGAAAGACTCCAGTCTCCAGATAAATGCACAACCTGTTCAAGAGGACCTGGATGAGCCATGTCCAGACTCTTGGCTCATGGACACTGCAAGACACAAATGTATATTGCTTTAAATCATACCCAGGCCCACACAGCAATTATAGTTCATTGACAATAAAGCTATGGTCCAAGTCAGTTGATGGTTTAGTTAAATGCAGACTATCAATTTGTTTAATAATATGAAAATGTTCTGGGGTGCCGGTTCACTGCAAATTTTAGTATGCAGTTCCTGAAAAAAAATATTTGAAATTTGCCACTTATACTCATTTATTTTTATGTATATATATGATTGCATTGTCTATATGTATGCTTGTGTGTCACAGGTATTCCTGGTTCTCATGGAGGCCAGAAGAAGGTATTGGGTCCCCTAAGACTGGAGTTACAGATGGTCGTGAACTGCCAAATGGGTACTGGGAATCCATCTGGATCCTAAGGAACAGCAGCCATTGTTTTTAACCTCTGAGCCTTCTTTCCAGCTCCATATTTTTTTTTAATGACAGAAAGGTTTAGCTGTATATGAACATTCTTAGCTGATAACCCTGTCTGGATAATATCATTAACTTGACAGGACCCAGAATTCCTAGGAGACAAACCCCCAGGCCTATCTGATGGCCTTCTAGATTGGGTTAACTGAGCTGGGGAAATCCACCATAAGCATGGGTGACCTAGTCCTCTGGCTGGGGATCTGGACTAAATAAAAAGGGGAAAGTGAGACAGGCACCAGCATTCAGCCCTCTCTGCTTCCTGACGTAGGGTATCACGTGACCAGCTGCCTTGCACCATTGCTGCCATGCTACCCTTGAACTGTGAGCTCACATACACCCTTCCTTTCTCAAGCTGCTCTTTTCAGTTCTTCTGTTACCACAGTGAGAAATGTAATAGGATCCCTAACTGCTGGGTGTGCAGCCATGTGCAGGCTGTCGTGAATGCTCATAGCAAGCCCTGGACATCCATCAGAAGCTCAGGGTGCTTACAAGTGGCCAATGTGAAGCCAATGAAGCAACATGCAAATAAATACACCCCATGATTTAATTCATAAATTGACAAAATCAAATTTTGGACAACTCTACCAGCTGTGTTGTTAAACTACTATCACCCTGAACCTAGGAAGATCTGACCATGGAGGAGGCTGCGGAGGTGCTGGTCATCCTGTTGGCTGGGTTCATGTATATTTCCGGCTTTTATGTGCTGGGAAGTCTCATTGTTCAGCTTGGACAGGCTGCTGGCCTTCAGCATCACATCAACTCCTCCACATACATGCTACTCTATGGCCAGATGTGAACTAGGCTGTGATATCACTCCATGCCGGGTACTACAGCAAACAACTAGGCTCAAACTTGTAGACAAATCTCCTTTTTCTCTGTTTAGAATCACCACTGAGTAGAGTAGGGAAGGCTGGAGAGATGGCTCGGTAATTAAGAGCACTTGTTGCTCTTGCAAAGGACCTGAGTTCAGTTCCCAGGACCCGTGGTTTCCAGCCATTTGTAATACAATGCTTTTTTGCAGATTTTTGTGGTCAACAGGCACAAAGGAGATGCACTTGCACATGTACAAGCAAACACTCATGCATATAAAATTTCAAAAAAGAATAAATCTTTCAAGTCCTCATAGAGGCAAAGTTCTTATTAAAGTTGGTTTTCAACCTTTCTCATGCTGCGACCCTTTATAATACGGTTCCTCAGGTTGTGGTGACCTCCTCAACCATAAAAGTATTTTTGTTGCTACCTCATAACTGTGATTTTGTTACTATTATTGATTTCAATGTAAATATTTTTGGAGCTGGAGGGTTGGAAAGGGGGTCGTGACCTATGGGTTGAGAACCCTTGTTCTAACTGCCCCCTAGAGCAGCTGACATCAGTTGCTGATAAAAAAAAAACCTTCACATGCCACCTTTGCAGGTAGGAGACCCAAGGTTTAGGGAGAAAGAGAACCACAGTTAGAGCTGTTGATTATTTGTTCTGGGGGAAAGTAAAGAGTGGTTGTGGAGTGTGCCAGGTACTGTCCTTTGCTCTAATTAAGCTCCTGCCTGGTTCCTATTTTCCCTGAGCATTGCTGAGGAAGTCGCCTGCTCTGATAAGCTCGTGGAGGAACCCTGTCCACTCCCTTATCAGCTGGAGTTTGAAGATGAGAAAAGGAGAAGGTAGGATGTCCACCTGGCCCAGGCAGCACTTATGGTTGAGGTGACCTCACCCCAATCATCCATCAGTGTTATTACCCCTAGAGGTTAAGGAACCAGCCTGATTCCATTACGGATCTGCTGTCTCTGTGAACCAGCTACTCTATTAGCATCTTCTTCTCTGCTCCTTTACCTTCTGGGCAAGGTCAGCTCTGTGGCTTCTTGGTAAGATTTGAACCACTTCCACCCCAACTGGCATCAGCCCTGATCTGACTCCATCAGGAATCTTGATAGGTACACTGGACTAAACTGCTTATGGGAGTAGTATGGAGTGTGCTGTGTGCCCCCAGATATCATCCCCGGGTGTGTGGTCCACAGCTGTTAAACCTGGTGTCTCCTAAGAGGGGAACCTTCTGCCACAGGTGGCCAATTTCCTACACCTTGATGATCTCCAGACTCCAGAAAGCTGCAGTCTTGTAGGATTAAGATGTCAGGTTCTGCAGGAGTCCTCTGCTCACTGGACTCTGGCAGAGCAGTCCAGGAAAGCCCCCAAGCCAAGAAACACTGAAGGATGGCTTTAAAGAGCCAATGCCAATTCTGCAGGGCCAGTGGAATCCCACGGGGGGGGGGGGGGGTACATCCATGCCCACTCTGCACCAGCACCCACTCCTCCCAAGCCAGTTTGCAGGTGCTCCCAGACACACATCTCCTCCTCCTCCTCCTTTCCAACAGAGATGTTGGTCAGGACTGCTCTGGATTTACCAGGTTGCCAAACAGATGTTTCTTCCAGAGCCCCAGCATTTTAAAGAGAAGATTCTTCTTGCAACAGAAGGCACCATGCAGTGGTTAGGGCTGACCAGAGGCAGACAAATGCAGGGAGCAAGCTGGACACTTGCATTTTCAGAAGGTAGGCTGGACTAGAGCCAGCCTCAAAGAGTGTCTCGGTCATGTGCCAGGGGAAGACCTGGCTAAACTCCCCAATCTCCTGGGGTAATTGATTTGTCTCTCTGGGAATTCAAATAAAACTTTCATTCTCCACCCCTCTCCATTCTTTTAGGTTAAGACTCTTATCTCAGATAAGAGTTTAAAGCCCCTTTTTGGTTTTTTACATAGTGAAGCCTATACGGGCAGCTTTTGAGATTTGTAGAACTGCTGTTTGTATCTACCTCCCAGATTATAGGATCTGACTCCACACCCTGAAAGGTACAGCAGAGAGCAAGCGCATTGGCTGGTGCTGTGCCCCGTGCAGGGCACCCCCACCTCCCTGCTCACCCCACCCCCATTAAAAGTGCCCACAGCACTTCACAATAACAAATCACTTTGTAGCCCTCAGAGTGCCTTTTAATTTAAAATGTGTTCAAGCACTTCTAAAGGACCCTGGCATTTGAATGTTTGGAGCAGAAAAAACCACTTCTAAATTCTTAAAATTAACCACTTTAAATCTCAAAACATATCAGCTCTCTCTCTCTCTCTCTCTCTCTCTCTCTCTCTCTCTCTCTCTCTCTCTCTCTCTCTGGTATTTTAGTTCATGTTTGAAGAAGCAGCCCTATTTCTAAAGAGGAAAACTATGATGGACTTAAAAATACTTGAATTGTCCAATTGCTGCTTTCTGAGTTGCTATCCTGCTGGCATTCCGTATGTGGACTTTAAAAAGCACTCTGTAAATATGTGAACACTGGTAGGTGAGACAGCCCTGTGAGAACAAACCACGCTCTCAGCTGAGCCAAGTGTGACTTAGCAGTCAGTGGGCCCTGCAGAGATACACCAGTCAACTCAGAGATGGCCTCTGAGGGAACACCTGTCTCTGTAGGAAGAGCAGGAAGCCTTCCAGTTATGAATGACTGGCCCCTAAGGTTGCTTGCTCAGCGGGGTTGATGCTGACCCAGTGTGCTGGGGAGCAGGATGATGCAGCCAGCTGTGAGGATGGAGCTAGTGTGGAGTGTGGGGGGTAAACAGCCATGACCATTAGTTTTTACTAGGGGAGCATGCCGCCCCCGCCTTTTTTCTCTTAGAAGTGCCTCCCATAAATGGTGGAGATCCTATAAATATCCCCTCCCTAGACCCACTGGAGGAAGGCGCAATGTGGATAGGGGAGTCTGAAACTGTGGCGGAGTGGAATTCCACGACCCTAATTCAGAACCTTTCCCAGCAGAACCCTTCTGCTTTCAAGTGGTCCCCGCATGGGGCTCTCAGAGTATTCCAGGCCGGTGCCAAGCCAACTATCTCTGCTTTTTATCTACTGACGGAAATAGGAGCGGTACACACAAAATTAGCTCCATAAATAAATGCCGAGGTCTAATTGCCCAGCCGGCCCTAGCCCAAGAGGTTGTGGAGAGGCGCTCTGGTCTCTTTCATCTCTGGTTGCAGCTGGCCCGGGACGCAGGAAACCTTGTATTTTCTGCCCCCGGAGAAGTGCTCTGGTGGCCGCCGTCCACTTTCCTGGTGGAGAAATATTTACTTTGTGCTAATTGGTCTCCTCTTGGCAGCCTTGGTGCACCATCATGATTCTTTGAGTTGAGATTGAGTCCTCTGGGGAAAGAGAGAAGGTGGCAGGCGGATTGGCCCAAGGGCATAGAGCTAAGGGAGACGGCTTGCGTTCATCTGGAACTGGCTCACGGAACATCTGGTCCGGGACAAACTCCGTCATTGGCTCACAGTCTCTCCCCACAGACACCTCTGTTTTCAGATAGTATTTCTGTGTGTGTGTGTGTGTGTGTGTGTGTGTGTGTGTGTGTGTGCCGGGGCTGGGGGGACACTTCTTATTGCTAGTCTTAAAGTCCAGGCTGTCCCTGGATCTTCTGATTCCTTCTGCCAGGCACGCTAAATAGCTTAAGTCATTATTTGTGACTTTGATAAAGTGACCATACCCATGCTAGGAGATGTGGAGAATACAAGTATCTGGGGAAGACTTCCACATCTATCACTCACACCAAGAACTGGAGAGCTGGACCCATGAATACACATGCATGAAGTCCTGAGTTCAGATCCACAGCACTTATGTAAAAAGCCAGGCATGAGCCTATAACCTCAGCACTATGGGGAAGGTAGTAGGGACAGGAGAATCCCTAGGGCCTAGCTGGTCAGCCAGTCTAGAAAAAAAAAAAAAAAAAAAAAGTTACAGGTTTCAGGTTGAGTGAACGTGAAAAAGCAGGACACCTGGTATCTTCCAGACACCCACAGGTACATATTCCACACAAGCGTACACAAAAAAGGAGTAATTGCCCTAAATATCCCTCAACATTGCCTCCTTATATAGGCCTTGTGAGTCTCACCCAATTTTAACTAAATGGAGGGGTACATTTTCTGCTATGATTTCAGACTCTCCAAGAATAGTTTACATGGGCAGTATAAGGTTTCGTCACTAATTTTCTGGTATTTATTTGAAGGCCCGCATCTGCTGATGGACCCTCGGCTGTACTCAGACTTCCTTCTTATAAATGAGGTGGTGACGAATGCCTCCAAGCTCAATTGTTTCCACTTTCCTTTCGACCCCCCCCCAGAAGATGAGAGAGTATGGCATTGCTGAGTGATCGCTTTTAATCTACACTTCAAAATCACTTTCCAAAAGCCGTTCCAAAAGAACCCATGAGAAAATGCAAACTCATCCCATTTAGGACCAGTGTGGACTTCAAGGCTTAAAAACATCCTGCTTAGAACTGGCTTTTCTTATCTACAGCTCTCATCAGTGAGGGTAAAGGTGTTTTAATTTATTCATATTGCAGTCTGTATTCTCGTTACTCTTAGGGTGTTTTTCCCCTTTGAGATGATGTAGTGGTTTGAATTAAGGTACCCCTATGAAGACCCCTTGGTCCTCTGTTAGCGGCACTTTTTGGAGAGGTTTAGGAGTTGATCTTGCTAGAGAAAGTTCACCACTGGGGTGGGGTTTGAAAGAAAAGCTCTGTGTCAGTCACTTCCAGTTATCTCTTGCAGGTGAAGATGTGAACTGTCAGTTCCTTATTACTAACATGGCTACAGTTTGTGCTAAGCCTTCCTGCCATGACGGACTATTATCCCCCTCAACCGTAAGCCCCAAATAAACTCTTTCTTCTATAAGCTGCCTTGGTTGTAGTGTCTTATAACCAGCAAGAGAAAAGTAACTACTTGCTAAGTAGCCCAGGCAGTCATGGTACCAGTTCCTCTGTGTAATCCAGGCTGGCCTCAAAACTCATAGCAAGTCTCCTGTCTCAGCTTCCCAAGTGCTGGGATCAGTGGTATATACTAACACGCCTGTGCCTGGCGGCGGCTGCTACTACAGCTGCTACTGCTGCTACTATTTCTTCTTCTTCTTCTTCTTCTTCTTCTTCTTCTTCTTCTTCTTCTTCTTCTTCTCCTTCTTCTTCTTCTCCTTCTCCTCCTCCGTCTTTCATCTTATTTGTGATTCTTATGTGTAGCAGACAGAGTGCTTTGCTCCCTAAGGCTCTCTTGTCCATAGTTTTCAAAGAGTGCTCCGGTGTCTGATGTCTTCACATGCACCTCATCTCATTTATCTTTCTGGAACTCAGGAGGATCTTAAATTCTCAGTGTCTGTGTCCCCACCCCACGTGTCTGGAGATGTTTTCAGCATTATCTCTGTAGACATGGCCTATTCCCCAGCCTCACTCATTGTTGTGCGCAACCTCGCCAGCAAGGAAGACGCAACACCAGATCCTTCCCTCTGCAGTTTATTCGGGCCTTTTATTATCTTCTTATCTTTCACTCACTCGCTCATTCTCTCACTCACTCACTCACACTCTCAGACGAACTCACTCTCTCACGAATGACAACAACCCCGGAGGTGGGGGGGGAAGTCCGCTCGTGGCTAAATACCCTCTGGGCCTCCAATCCCGGTAAGCCACGTGGACATCGCCCATAGGTCCTGAGGCGCAGAAGCAAGCCACCATCCTTGCCTACAGCCAATAAGGAGTTGTTTACTCCCGAGAGCACTCACCATCGAGAAAGGTGGAAGGCGGAAACCAGCGCCACCTTTAGGGCGTGGTACAACACCGCTCTCCACAACTCATCCCCATTCTCTCTAGAGCTTCTATGAGCTATAGGTCCAGGCTTTCCATTTTGCTCTCTACGTCTATGAGCTATAGGTCCAGGCTTTCCATTTTGCTCTCTACGTCTATGAGCTATAGGTCCAGGCTTTCCATTTTGCTCTCTACGTCTATGAGCTATAGGTCCAGGCTTTCCATTTTGCTCTCTATGTCTTTCTCTCTTGGTTGCATATTCATTTCTCTGTCTCCCTGTGTTGTCCACTCATGAGTTTTCAGATTTTGCTTCCTTTAAGTTTTTTGTGTCAGAGATGGGTTATATCCCATCTCTGGCAGACAGGCCACCCGCCCCTTGAGGACAACAGCCCTTCATCAGGAGGACTTGGTAATGTGCTTCACCTCAGAAGCCAAAGCAGCCCTCACAGCCCTCACCAGGCATGAAATCTGCTAGCACCTCTGTCTTGCAAGCCCATTTCCAGAACTCTGAGAAACTGATTCCCTCATTCTAAAATGACCATCCTGCAGGATTCTGTCCTCACAGCAGGAGTGCGCCAAGATGAGGAGCCTTTTTTTTTTTTTTTTTTTTTTCCTGTTAGCTCCTTGAAGAGCTGTATTTTCAGTTCTGTCCATAAAGGCCAGAAGAGGGTGTTAGATTCTCTGGGATGGTAGCTATAGGTGACTGTGAGCTGCCATGTAGGTGCTGGGAATTGTAGCCAAGTCCTCTAGAAGAGCAGCAAACCCTTTAACCACCGAGCCATCTCTCCGGCCCCCTCAGTTTTCTTTTCTATTGGAACTGTTTTCACAAGCTTCTTTCCAAATATGCTTATTTTGTAGCATTACAGAAACCCCATACTAATCCTAATTGGAATGATTTTAGAACATTAGGTTTTCAGATTTAATCTTCTTTTCTAGAAACATGATGTAATCTCTGGGTTTCGTGTTCTCTGCTCAGCCATCAGCTCTTGCCAGCTCTCTTCCCTCCCTCCTCTACCAGAACAAGTCTTGCATCCTGGTGACCAGCATCCTCGGCTGGCACACTAGGCTTCTTCCATGCAGCCAGGAAGGTTTGCTTCTGCCCTAACTTCTCTTTGCCTCCTGATTCTTTTCTTTCAGTTTGGAAATTCATTGTCTGTCTTCTTTGTCTCTTCTCATGTTGCTTATTCTCTAGCTTGCATTTTTTACTCCGCCAATGATGCTTCAGGGCTTGATTTCCTTGTGGCACATTAAACTTTAGGGAAAGGCTATCCTTTTGCCTCCAGGGCAGAGAGGTGACTGGTTTCCTCAGTGTGGCTTCTTCAGCACAGACCAAGTCTGACCTCTTTCCTGGGGCTTTTACTAGAACATTCCAGATGCCCACAAAGTAGAGAGATGGAAGGGTGCCATCATCTTTTGATGGACAGCCTGTTCTAACCATCCTCCCATCCCCCATCACATTCCATCACACACTTCTTCTGCCCATGATGCCCAGGCCTGAAAAGCAACCCATAACCCTAAAGAAAACCAGCTCCTGGGAGGCAAATAGCTCCTGAGTCTGCTGGAGGGTGGCTGAAAAAAAAAGCTACTTTCTTCTCGTCTCTTGCTGAGGCACTCTGTGATTCCTAGGATAGCTGGCAGGCTCCAGAGTTCTGAAACACTTGCCCCTGGCTGCTCATTTGTCTGTGTCTGTCTCCGACCCTAGACTCTGCACTTGTCTTAGCCAAAATGAGGATGCAGAACAATCCAGAATGGCAGGTGCTAAAATTCAGGATAACTTGAGATGCTGAACTTTATCAGTTAGAAGGCTTGATTTTTTTGTTTACTGGATTCCAAAGGCATGACCACCTGCTCTGTCAGGGTGGTCTCATGTGGTGTTTATCTCATTTTCCTCAAATCTTGAAGCTTTGTGGGCCCATGTTTAGGAACATGTGGAGTAGCTTGGAGAGGCGAAAGTTCCTGGGATTGAGATGTGGGCATTTTTACTTCCTGGCCCCTGGAGTCTTAGTGTCAGCTACCTGCCAATCCAGCACTGCTCACCTGAACTCATATCTGCTTCCATGCAGGCTCAGAAGGAGCGGTGATTGGTCGGACCCTCCAGTAACACTGGTGCATCTGCAGAGTGTAGCCACAGATGTTACATGCAGAACAGGCCATGCCCCACCACATACGGCTTTTCTAGTTTCAATGGTAATTCAGAGCATGTCTACCCTAGCTTCCAGAGAGGGTCATAGGCATAAATAAGATAACCAGGTGGCTGGGTGATGTCCATGGAGGAGTTGGTTTTCTCTGAGCCCATACTTCTTGGCTACAGAGTATAGTCAAAACAGATGGAATTTCCCATACGGCAACCAAATTCCCAGCCTCAGCATTTTCTAGAAACTCTATCATCTTTACATGGTCACAGTTGTCCAGACAAAAATGGCCCAGAGTCACAGCTTTCCTGAGATTATGACAAGCTGCTGGTAAAGTCCCTCCAGGTGAGTCTAAAAACTGATTGTGGGGTGGCAAGACAGCTTAGTGGGCAAGAGCGCTTGCTGAGTAAGCCTGATACTATAGTGGGGTTATGGTATGTTGTAAACATTTGTCCCTCCTACTGGTTTAATAAAAAGATGATTGGCCAGAGACAGACAGGAAGTGTGGGCGGGGCTACCAGTAAGAAATCTCTGGAAACATGTCAGAGCAGCAGCAGACAGCCAGAGAGACGCCACAGGGATGCAAAAGAAACACAATAATGAGAAGAAGGCAGCAGACACAGAGGAGAGAGGCTGAAATGCTGCTCTGAGAAGAGGTATCGAATCGCACGGCTGAACAAAATAAGAAAGATGGGTTAGTTTAAGGGTAAAGAGTTAGCAAGCTGTATGCCTGGGCCTTAGGTCAATCAATATAAAATTAACTCAAGCATCTGTGTGATTATTTGGGCCTAAGCAGCAGTGGGGCTGAAAGTGGGTCCAAACCTCTGGACTAGACCAGAAAGTCCAGCCAGAAACCAGTTACAACAGATGACCAGAGATCAGTTCTCGGAACCCACAAGGGGAAGAAAGGACCAACTCCTGAATGTTGTCACCTGACCTCCACAGAAGTTCTATAGTACACACACACACACATACACACACACACACACACACACTACATACTAATAACAAAAACAAAATATTTAAAATTTTGTGCAGTATGGGATTAATAGTGACAATAAAATAGATTAGTAATAGATGACATTGCTACAGCTGCACTCTGAGGACATTACTAAGTAAAATAACAGTTCCTTGAGCACAGACACTGGATGGCTTGGACACTCAGGTCCCCAGGAAGTTGTTAAGTGACAGAAGCTTATAGCACATAGAATGTGGACTTGCTGGGTGGAGGAATAATTCACACCCTGGTTGGATGGGGTGAGATAGTGAAGAATAAAATAATTATATGTCGCTAAGTGTGCACCATCTGCGAGTCTGGCTGCACTTAAGTCCAACTGAGGCTGAGTACCTCTGTGGGGTTAGTTCCCAGTCTCCAGATCTCATTGTCTTCTATGTCTCAACCCTAAAACTATCTGTCCACTTGGTCGGATAGGCAGGAGAGTGCCTGGGTATCCACACTTGCCACATCTATTAAACACTACACTTTAAACCCAAGGCAGAGGCATAAATAAATAAACAAATTGTGACATCCAGATCAGGAAGGAAGAAGTAAAATATGTGTTTGCAGAAGGGCTGGTCTTCCACGTGACAAACAGAGCCATCCAAATGAATGACTGGATCCAGGAAAGCTGCAAGAGACAAAATCAATATACAAAAGCCAGATGTGTTCCTCACACTAACTAAGGACCATTCAGAAAGCTATTAAAAAACCAAGTCCCATTTACAGCGATGTGGAAAGGAACAAAACACTTAGGAACACACCAAGCCCCTGTGGCAAAAGACTTGTACGCTGACAACCGGGGACGCTGCCTGGGCTGCCTTGCGGGTTGAGAGGCAGCATTAGCTACATTACCGTCACAGCCGTCTTGAGAATAACAGGAGCTTTTTGCTGGGGTTTGCTCATTGTTCAGTGTCGGGCTTCATCAGACAATGTCTTTCAAGCCCTTCATATACTTTGACCACATTTACGCCCTTTTCCTTTTTTTCTTACATCTGGGCTTTTCCATTTCCCAAGTTTTTTTTTTCTCTCTCTCTTTCTGTGTGTCTGTCTGTCTGTCTGTCTGACTCTCCTTCCCTCCCTCTCTTTCCTTCCCTCCCTCCTCCTTTCTCTCCCTTTCTCCCTCCCTCCCTTCCACCTCTTCTTCCTCCCTCTCTCTCACATACATATGCACATGAAGTTCTGTGTAACTAGGACCCACAAATGAGAGAAGACATGTGAGATAGCCTGACTTACTCCACCTGACATAATAACCTTGCATCCATTTTCCAGCAAGCGGCATAATTTTATAAAGCCCACTGTGTGTACATGTTGCATATCTTCCATCTGTCCGTGGACAGCTGACTCCACTGTCTGACTGCAGAGAGCATGGGCATGCAGGGGTCAGCTTTCTCTCTGTGGTGCCTTGGACACCTCCATCACTCACCTTCAAGTAGTGAGGTGGATGGTGTGTGTGTGTGTGTGTGTGTGTGTGTGTGTGTGTGTGTAATAGTAAATACAGACATGCCTTTGAATTCTTCAGTGTTGCACTTGAGAGGCATCCACTGCCCACATCTTAGTGTCTGCCATCCCTTACAAAACCCTTTATGTATCAGCCACTATATCAGCAGGCATCATCTATATCTAAGACCCTGTGGATGTCTGAAACCAAAGACAGGACCACACCCAGATGTCTGCCCTTCCTATACATAGACCTGCAGTAAATTTAACTTATAAACTAGTCACAGTAAGATACTAAACACAATCACTATAATACAACACAGCAACTGTAACTAACGATAAGCTGTCACCAAGGTTACCATCCAGAAAAGAACAGGAAAAGCATCCAAACACTAGACTAGGATGGTCTTCCTCCCTACTCAAAGTATCTTACTAGATTATACTGGCATTTCTCACCTGTAGCTAATGTGGTCATCTGAGACTAGAAACCTACTGTAGATTGGAGGGGGTGTATATTACAGATGATGTGGGGGCATCCTGCAGATGCTATGCTATGTGTGTGTGAGAAAGAGGGGTGCAGAAAAGCCAGAAAGTATTTGCTATGTGTTGTTTATTTTTAAGCAGGCTCTTTTAAAAAAATATTATTATTACCTTTAAAAAATTAAATATACTTTTTTCACTTATATTGACACATAGACATACATACTCAGTGTACATCATAATTATATATTTGTATATCCTTTTATATATGTAACAATAATAAAGAAAAAGTGGTCATTGATTTGAAGGGTCATGGAAGAGGCTGGAGGGAGGAAAGGAAAGGGGAAAGTAATATAATTATATTTGAAGTTAAAATGTATTATAAACATAATAAGTATATATTATTTCTTATAGCAGTAATGGGACTTGAACCCTAGGCTTTGCCCATAATAGGCAAGTGTTCTACCACTGAGCTACAGACAGTCTGCAGACTAGCTTTTTCACAGATTGCCTTTTAAACTGAAAGCCACAGCATCCACACCTACACATTTCATTGACGCACCCCAGCCCTCCCAAGGTACCATACTTCTGTTTTTGCTTCTGGTGGTTTCTCATTGTTATAAGCAGTTGTAATGAACATCATCCTGGCTGAATGGTGGCGCACCTTCAAAGGCATTTCCCAGGATCATACTTTAGAAGTAGACTGCTGAGCTAAAGGTATGCCGTTGTTACAATTATCTTTTTAATTACCAAGTTGCAAGAGGTACTTTGATAACTCAGTATTGGGATTGTAAGATGGCTTTATAGGTAAAGGCACTTGACACCAACCTCCACAGTGAAAGGAGAGAACCAGTTCCTACAAGGTGTTATCTGAGTTCCAAATGTATGCTGTGGTACACACATACACACAGACACACACATAGACACATACACGCATGCACAGAGACACACACACAGAGACATAGACACACACAGAGAGACACACACAGGCACACACACACAGACACACACATACACACAGACAAACAGACAGACAGACAGACAGACACACATACACACACACACACACACACACACACACACACGCATGCACACACACAAAATAAAATTTAAAATAAGAATCAGAAAGCCCCCTTGTCTTCCACCACTGCTCCCCTCTCTGCTGACAGCTCTGAACTGGCTCTTGCAGAAATAAACTCCAGGAGGAAGGGCCTCGTCCTAGACAGGGAGGAGCCTGGACAGACCGAGGGACAGAGACAGAACCACAGCTTGGCTGGAGCCAGATGTAGACAGGCCTCCTTATCAGAAGTTTTTTGAATCCATTCAAGGATAAAGCCAGCCAGTGGCTACTAGTATCAGGCATCTCAAACACTGAATCCATATTTAAATTTTCATCTTACATTTCCTTTTTACTTGGTGACGTTTTCCTCTTCGATGTGGCCAGTGAACACAGTTGTCCACCCACCGGGACAATCATGCCACCCTGTTTACTCCAGCACCTCTCAGACCCCTCTTAGAGTCAGGAAGACACTGACATGGGCTCTCCATGTGAGATTTAATTTTAGGAAATCCATGTGGCAAAAATGCCTCGGGGTCCCCTTCCAACCCACTCACACTGCCTGCTCCAAATGTGGGAACGGCTGAAAGAATGTGTGTGCTCAGTGCCAGCGACACTAATTCAACAAAACTTCCTTTGGAGCCACCCAAGTTCTCGGCTGCTGCCAGAGTGCATTTCACAGCCCCTCATCCTGGGGATGCCCACCCAGGTTGAGCTGGAAGTCACTTTCCAGAGCAGTGCAGTGGAGCAGGGAACAGCAGGGAATGCATACAGACACATCGAGTGGCCAACAAGCAGGACCCCTGGGTGCAGACTTGGTCCCTACATTTGGGGATCAATCCTCTCTCTGCCCTTCATACAGTCAGTGCAGGATGGACATTGCTACCCCACAAGGAAGCTCTTGGCCATCATTCTGCGTCGTTCCAGCCTTCTGCACATCCTCTGCCACAGCACAGACTCAGGACAGCGCAGAGGCCTCCAGCAAAGAGGACCAATAGGGTCCTGATGCTGACACAGCTTTGACTCTCAAAGGAGACCCATGCATGAAGCTGGCAAAGTGTCATGCACCTGAGGGTGCAGCTCCACGCTTCTGGTAAGCACTCACTCATAGAGAAAGGCATCCTCCACAGCCTTGGGTAACCATGCAGTGAAGCACTTCCACAGAGGTATGGAATGACAGCATTATCAAAGCAATACAGCTGAGATCAACATATGCCTTTAAATAAGGAAAGACTTGAATCTCAAACATAAGGAAAATTCTCTCTCTCTCTCTCTCTCTCTCTCTCTCTCTCTCACACACACACACACACACACACACACACTTCATTAAGGCAGAGTTTGTGTTCAGAAAAGGTCATTTTTATTTTATGTAGGCAAAAGTCGAGTGTTCTGTAAACACCACAATATGGGTCTAGCAGTACAACTCTGGTAAGCAGCCACACATTGTCTACATGGCCTCAAGAATAACATCCCTTGGTCCAGGCCTGGCAGAGAGTATTGATGTACAGTGAGCCAGGAGCCCAGGAGTCAGTAAGGGAGGGAGGAGACCATATACCAGACCCCAGGATGATGTCAGGGACCCCTCACTCAGATACCACATGGACTCCAGCCATCAGTATGTCCCAGAAGTCTTTTATCCCCCCAGAGAGTCTAGGATCTCCTTCCCCTGTAAGGTACAAGAAGATTGGTCACATTGAGCAATCTTGCTAATGTCACAAGGTGCTTTGTGCCCCGGTAAGGTTCTGAGGGTTTTCTGCTGGGGAACTCAATCTTCACCAAAAGGAAGAGCATGCCCACTGCCCAGTGTGGACAAGGGGTAGCCACTCACCACAGGCAGAGCACAGGCCTGGTCTGAGCCAGCGTCTGAATATCCAAATATATCACGTCCTCTGTTCAGGAGCAAGGGGGTAGCCAGGGGCAGAAAAATAGCTTGAAACCATGAGCGTGAACACTCACTTATGAGAAAAGACATCCCTCCATAGAAGATGAAGGCTCATGAGAGCCCAGAACAAATACCAATTAAAAGTACACAAGGAAACCAGCCATGTTGACACATACCTTTAACTCCAGCACTTGGGAAGCAAGGACAGGTGGGTTTCTGTTAGTTTCGAGGCCAATCTGATCTCACATAGTGAGTTTGAGGCCAGCCAAGTCTATATGATGAGGGTGTCTTAAAAAAAATGAATAAGGATTTAAATAGATAAGTCTCCAAGAAAGGTAGCCCATGGTCTGTTAATGGGATTGAGAAGGTGCCCAATGTCAGAGAAAACAGAAACCTAAACCACAGGGCATCCTGCGTTATACTCTTGGGACAGATAACTTTATGGATGTATGTTTTCAAATCCTGAACATCACATGAGTGGGCATGGACATGGAGAAATGGAATCTTTGTACAAGTGGGAGTGTTTGATGGCACAGCTGCTGTGGAAAGTGGCAGGGCCATTTCCTAAAAAAATCATAATAAATAAATAAATAAATCCAGACACAGAATCGTCATTATGACCCACTTCTGGGTAAATGCCCACAGGCATCAAGTGCACAAGCTAGAGCTGATTCTCACACATTTATGCTACCACATGATCCAGAGGTGAAAAAAAATTAAGTAGATCACATCCCCACTCAGGAATGAATCAATAAGATGTAGCACATACATGTGATGGAATACTGTTCAGCCTTACAAAGGAAGAAGAATCCCACGGGTGCTAGCTACATTCTGAATGAGCCTTCAGGCTATCAAGCTAAGTGAAAAAAGCCAATCACAAGAAGACAAACATGGAATAATTTTACTTTGATGAACTGCCTAGCACCATCGAATTCATAGAGACAGAGAATAGAATGGAGGGGCAGGAATATGGTGAGGGAATTATGTATGACCTCGGGGCTTAATGGGCTTAGGATTTGGTTTTATAAGGTGGGGAGTTATGGATCATGGCAATGAAACTTGCATGGTGTAAATGGGCTTAGTGTTCCAGAACTGAGGATTTAAAGCAGTTAATATAAGTGAATTTTGCATATTTTATTGCAGTGTAAATCCTCATGAGTATATCTGCAAGCCATTTCTCACGGTGTTAGGACGTCTTCTCACGGTCTGTATTTTCTTAAGAATGAACACGACAACATGCAACTTTTGCCATCAGAGAAAGGAATCAAGATGGCCAGTCCCCCTTTTATCCATCATCTCCACTGACTTCTTCTCTTCAACTGCCTGTCCTCAAAGATGGAGACAGTTATCATCAGAACCCTTTTGCAAAGATAGAACTCGAGAGTCAAAGTGATCACGTGAGCATGGTGAGCAGCATGAGTGCCCGGCAGGTGGAAAGCACTTCCTCTTGTAGCTGTCCTAGGGAGGCCTCCATCACTGCAGGCTGGCCTCCTTGGTCACCTTCTGCTGAAATGCTTTTGTTTAAGTAGCTGGAGTCTTTGCCTGTTAGAGAAGACCCTTGCCTCCATGGTGGTCATGTCTGGGATATATCCATATGCAAATTTACCCATTCTCTGGAGAATTCCCCACTCTCAGCACCTCTTCTGGTGAACTTTCCTATGACTGGAGGCTGCATGCCCCAGACTGGCTGGTGGCTGCCTTAAGATCACTTACTGTATGTAATAAAAACAGATGTCCACCCCTGGAACTGTCCCCTCTCAATCCTACAGAAGCTGGGAGGTTGCCGGCTGGCTTCTGTGGTGACATGTGACCTTCCCATTCTCTGACCACATTCAGAATGCTATCTCCTTGGCTTAATGAAGTAGCTGGGCTGGGGGCTTCTGATAAGAACCCTTTCTAGGAGGCTTAAAGCAGCTCTGTCTGCCATCTGCTATCTTTTCTCTCTTGGAGATACTGTGACCACAAATCACATTGGTTACGGTCATTTTTATACTTGATTCTCTTTGGTTTGTTATTTGCGATTCTAGCGATTAACAGAATAGCTTGAATGGGCTTGTGGCTGCATAAGGGAGCCATGGCCAAGGGTTGGTGTGGTCTGAGAGGGGGGGGATGACAATGAGGTATATACAGCCAGGCCATGGGTCCACCTAGAGCCCGGTTGCATTCTCCAGTTGGAGACAACAGCAGAGTGTGGGTGATTGGGAGTGAACAGGCAGAGGACATTTGTTGACTGATTACTGGCCTCACTCACAAGGTGGTTTCCTTCTAGAACCATCAGCAGCAGCATAAGACCAGACCCTGCAGTGCTTTCAGCCAGCTCTGGCCTATCTAGCCCCACCGTGGGGGCCCAGAGCTGTGTTTATTTGGGTCTTTCTTAGGGCCCTCTCACTATGTTCCATTTCTGGAGACATACTTGGCAAAACTGCACAGATTTCCTCTTCTTCTTTTTTAAGTTGCAAATGCTTAAAATTCTGCCGGCCTTTGAGCTCCCAAGGGGAGTCCCCCATCTCCAGCCCCCATGTGCCGTTGCCATGACGACCTCTCCTTCCCTTTAAAGTCTGGAATGCCACATTCCATAAGATTTGCACAGAAAGTCGCTTGATCATACGCAAAGGCCCGTCTGTCAGCTCCAACATTCTGTATCAATAAACACGCCTGGAGACCCACTCTCAGCCGCACTTGTAAGAAATCAAGCTTTGACACTCGTCTGTAGATGCTGAAGGACTCCAGGGCAAGAAAGGCCCCAGCCTGGTGAAACATAGATTGCCACCCCCCACCCCATGCCTTTCCCTGGGCATACCAACGTTTTTACACTATGATTACAAGAACACCAGCGTGTGTTACACAGGCCGGGTGAAATTACAGTGTGCCGCGGAATGCAACACGCAGCCCCAAATATTGAATTTTTATACAGACACTAAGAGCTTTTTAAAATGGTAAAGCACCCTTAAGTCCTCAAATCAGTAAGTTTAATTACCCAAAGAATTAGATTTCTAGAAAATGATGGTTATTTACTGGAGGAAAATAACATCTAAGCCGTGTTTACGACTTAATGGCCATCATTCTGGGAGGCATAGATTTTTGTTTTTTGTTTTTTTTTTTAAAAAAGTCTATAGGTTCAACATTTTCCGAAATGAGCCCAGGAACAATTGCCCTCGGGTAGAAGATTGTTGTATATTTTGTCTTCCATCACTTGGATGAAAATAAACAAAAGACACAATGTTTCTTTGTCAAAATAAAATTCCCACAACTAGAACAAAGCATAAACCAGACAGTGTCGATATTTTTGTTACTGTTTTAGAAAGCCCCTCTATATGGAATAATGACAGATTTTATGTTTGTTACTAAGCAGAGAAGTTTTTCCCTTAATTATTTCAAGAGCTCATTTCTCACTGATTGTAGCCTAGCTTGTTGTGATATTCAACGGCCAGGAGGTGTTAGCTACTGATTAAAGAAATCCTGGTTAATTGCACAGAAATTTTGGCTTTGGTTGGTGACAGCCTAAGGGCAAGCCACACACCTGCAGGGCATTGGCACGGTGATCCTGCAGGAGCCAGCTCAAGGGACAAGTCCACAGGGAGCCCACACATCTGAGCCCCTCAGAGACACAGCGCGTGGAAACAGAGGCAGCGTGACAAGGTCAGCTGTGTCGGGGCACAGGATGGTCAGGTATGTCTTGGCTGTAAATCTGCTATGGGCATTTGGGTAACACAGTCAAAGCCTGTGCAGCATGTATCAGTAACTCAGCTCTCAGAACACGAAAGAGGGAGACAGAAGGCAGCCAGCGGATGGGGCCAGAACTACGGGCACAGATTCCTCCGGCCCTCCAGCATCACTGATCTACAAAAAGTTAGCCTGTGGCTGGCTTTGTGCTTTTTATCCTCCAAACAGTGACTGTCAAGTGGAATATTTCTTCAAATTGGCTCCTTAAAGCTGTCTGCTGTATATTGTTTCCTAATTATACAATATACTTCCTGTTGCAAGGCTTGGGCAGGAACTTGGTCAGCCAAATTTGATTTTTCCACAAAGTTTTTTTTATACAAGTTAATGAGTCAAACCCATCCATTGTCTAAACACTGGGTTTGCAATTCAGAAAGCCTCTCAGTTTTCTGTTGCTTGTGTCTGTCTGTCTGTCGTCTGTCTGTGTACAAGGACCACCTGCTTAATAATTAGAGAAGTCGTATTCAACTACAGTGATGTTACAGACCTAGGATGCTGCTCCTATTATTAATTTAAGGCAGATTTATAAACATTTTTTAACCTAAGAAAATTGCAGATGGAAAGGACTTCTGTTCTTCTCCTTTATGTCAGCAACATCAGAAAAAGTCAGGAGCCTGAAACAGGAATTTTCATTAAAAAGCAAAACAAAACAACCCACTATACCATGTCAGAGGCATTAGGAGTTAGGAGACAGCAGTCGAAACCATCTTTACCTCGTAGAAAATCTTTCCAGAACGATCTACGCAGTTGCCAATACTTTTGCCGAGTGAGGGCAACAAGAGGTTTCATTAAAACCAGAACTTTAGGGTTTTCGTGCTCTTTGATTTTTTTTTTTTTAAGGAGAGATTGTGAAAATAAAATTATACCAAGGTTGACACCAGATTTATCAACTTTCTCAAAGTTTTTATTTATTTAAATAGCTGCATTTAAGAGTTCAGAATACTCAAAGTTACACAGGAACTATAAAAAGAAAGAAAACTGTGTGACTTAAATAGTATCTTTCCCTGCATAATTTTAAATTAGTTTTAATTTTTAATTAAATGTGAAATTGCTTGGGAAGGCGTTGGTGCCTCCTCAGCTGCGATAAAGAAGAAATTCATTTTGGCTCAATTTAGCAGCTTTCCATTTTCTAACAGTTCAAATAAGTGAAAATTAAAAAGCAATTTAAAAAAAAAAGAATTCCATTAACTACAAAATGGTCTGTATCAAGTTTATTAGAAGTTATGGACTTGTTTCCAAAGCACACTTTCAATTTTAAAACTATGTTTAAGAGCCTTAAGCGAAACAGCACTTAGCAAAAAAAAGAAAAAAAAGAAAAAAAAGAAAAAAAATTGAAGATTGTTCGAAAGAAAAATCCTGCCCTAATTATCCAAAGCTGTTTAGAATAGTTTATAACAGATCGGGTATTTCAAAGTTTCAAGTGTGATGCCACTGTGCTCACACATGTCTTGGTCTCCAGTGGAAATATCTCTTTATGGCACTTTCATTTTCTGAAGCCATTTGCTGGAGTTCGTAAAAACTTTGTGTTGCGTGAGCCTTGCTTCATTTTATGTCGCTGGTCACCTATTTGCTGTTTGAGTGACACCATTGAACTTTAGGTAACCTCCTAGGCTTTACCGCTGCCTTTCAGGACCGGACACTTCACGTCAGGGTGGTGTGGAATTGGCTCCTGCCACTACCCCTGTGACCCCGGGAGCCTGGCCTGGGCTGCACAGGGCACCTGGGAATTGGCCTTTTTGTAAACTGAAGAGAAGGAGACATTTGGCAGATCTGGAAGAACACAGACAGCCTGCCTGGGTAGAAAATGGTGCCCCCCATTCCTCCCATCCCCCCAGGATTCAGAAAGGAAGCCTTCCAGGAGGCAGGGAATGAGCAGGAGGTACATGACTGAATTTAGGTTTGGGCTGTAATTATGCTTTGAGGGAAGCGGCCAGGCTTGTATGAGTGCTGTGGAGAAAGAGCACTTCAGTCTGTAAAGGTTCCAAACACCCTGGCTGCGGACGCCGGACAGCAAAGACTGACACCCACAATGACCACTGAGTGTAACTAAGAAGTAAAGATATTCTCAAAGCCCTCAACCCTGGTGCCTGGGGCCCCCCTAGGAAAGTAGTATGAGAAGTTAAGCACAAACCTAGCAGTTATAGAAAGTCGCTTTTGTATTTTTCCTGAAAATTCAACAAAGTGGAAGTCCCAGGGAGTGACATAGAACATGCAGCATTCTGTGGCCACAATGGGCCTCTAGAACTCAGTGGGAGCCACTCCAGGCCCAAAAATTCCCTCTGACATCTGCTAGTTTTGAGAACCATTTCCCAACACACACACACACACAAAGCACTGTGATTTCTGCATTTTAAGATCTATTGTTTCAGTTTCCTGATTCTTCTGAGTTTAAATCCAGATTACAAATAACATCGGATTGGGGACTGTAGTCTCAGGTACAGCCTGGTTGAGAAAGCCCTGGGTAGGAAAAAAAAGTTATAGGTTAGCCCAAATACCTGTACCCCCAGATGATCCCATAGGATGCTTTGAGAAGCCCAGGCCTGCTAAACACCCTGTTCCAAAAGTACACAGACCCATGGCGATGGGATTATCCAGCCATTGAACCCTGCTGAGCAGGTGTACTGATCTCCAGGACAGTGGCTGCTGCTGCAGAGCAATCCAATAATCAAACAGAAAGACAATAAATGGATGACATCTGTGCATAGGATGATGAACTTTTTTGTGCTTTTAAAAAAAGGAAAAAACTCTGACCCATGTTGCAACAGGAAGAAGACACTGTACTCCGTGCAGTAAGCACCATACAAATGAAAAATACCACCAGTAAATACCACTGCCCATGGTTGTGAGTGTGCCGATAATCCCAGAGCTCTGAAGGCTAAGGCAGGGGGATTACAGAGAGTTTGAGGTCAGCCTGGGCTTTATGGTGAGCACATATGCTTAAGACAGTGTCTCGAGAGATCAGAATATGAGGATGCAAATAAATACCATATGGCAACAAGTGTGTGATGTCCCGAGAGTGCTTCACAGGATCAAAGCGGAACGGCAGGTTCCTGGAGCTGAGCAGGAGACTCGCAGTTAGCGCTGAATGGAGATGGCTTCAGTTTGGGAAGATTTCTGAATAGTGATGGCTGCATAACACTGTGAGTGTGGTCAGTGCACTGAACTTGAAAATGGCTAGCATGGGAAATATCATTACATAGATATGTATGTATACATATATGTATGTATACATATATATTCACAATAAAATAGAAATAACATTTTAAACCTCGTGCTAAATAATAACACAAACACAAGAAAATTTGCAATGTGCTACTCAGCCTCTCCCCGACCCTGAGTAGCCTCCAAGTAGTAAGGTACTACTAACTAATACTTTAGCCAAGGAAAAGTGCCCCAGAACATCTGAGAGATAGGAGTCAGTGAGACTCCAGGACTCAAGTTGGCCTCCCTATCACCATCTACCGTCCCATGAGCCTCTCTGACTGGGTGCTAGTGAGAAGGGTCTGAATCTTAGCTCCTGGAAGAGATGATGCCTGAGCAAAGTGAAGGTAGCCATAGTATCAGAAAGCAATAGTATAGACAGCCTACACGTTCACCCAGATCTCAGGATTCTCCAGTCTCCAGTGAAGGTTGAGAGCTCTTATCCCTGGGGCCAGTTGTGACATACGTAGCCAAGGCTACTTCCCAAACCACCAGATGTTGGCTGTGTACTCCCAGGCTATCCACTTTACCTGTTGGGTGTCCAGTCTCCCCTGCTCTTGAATAAAAAGACCATTTTAGACATTTTTCCCCAGCTGAGACACCCCGTGATTTTGAAATCCTGATTTTTTTTTTCAACCTGCAAAGGAGAGCACTGTGGTGTGGCATCTCTCTGACTTGCTGCTGCGTGTGTTCACGCATATGCTATGAAGAGGGTCTGCTGAGCCTTTTCCTAATAGAGAACACATTGTCCACTTGCCTTTGAAGTCATTCATCTGCAGCCGAACCACAAGGGGGCGATGCACGCCGGAATCTTCCAGCACCATGCTGTGCGCAGCCTTCAAGGAGGAAGCTTTGTTCTCTCCGGGAGTTTTGCAGGGTACCTCTCTGGAGGCTCCAGGGGATGGGGGTGGGGCTCCCACATCTTCAAGGGCTGAGCGCTCCAGGGAGGGGGTGTCACGCTGGAGATCGCCCAACAGACTTCACTGAACAATGAAACACGGGGTGTTTTCAAGTCAGGTACTTGATTATGCAGGAAGGAAAAAGTCAAGTATGGCAGTCTGCGGGGGACTTACATCCCCGCTTCTCAAAGATAGGGTCAGAGCTGAGGCATTTTTAGACCTAGAAGCAGGGATAGCTCATTCACTACTGGGGCTTGATGTCACCTCGTGTGAACTACGGGTCTTCTGAAAGGCTGAGTAACTCGAAAACCGCAAAATTACCATGGAAAGAAAGAGAAATTGACAGGCTTCTTGTTCAAATTTGCTACTCCTTTACCTTGGTGGAAACTGAGGGGTTATGTCCTGTGTCTTGTTCCACTGTGTCTTCATTCAGTGACGCTATCACTCTTGTGGTTGGGAATGCCCTCCATGTCCTAAAGAAGATATGGTTTCTTCTTTCTGCTGACATTCTGAAATCTGCTGTTTGCCAGATGCCCACCAGCCTGACCTTGGACTGCCAATCAAGCAACTGAAACCCCTAAAAATGTCATGTTCCTGGTGACAGTGGAAGTGAAGTCTTGCCCCCGTCTTTCACCCAGTGTATGCTGGAATTTTATCTAATTGATTTTCAAGAGCTTTTCACATGCCCATTTAGCGATCTCTTTCTTCCCTCTTCCTATAGACATTCCATACATTAGTGATGGTACATTACCCAAACATCCCTTTGCCTATGATCAGCTGTGCCCAGTGCTATTAATCATCAACCAAATAGCACCAGAGCTAAGAATAAAAACCTGACATCGTTGGTCTCAAAGGCAAATGTGTTGTGTTCACATTTCAGCCTAAACTTATGATACAGATTTATAAATGTCTCAGTGCAAATTTCTCCCTAGGCAAACCCTCACTGAAAGCCTCATGGATGCAAGACAGAGTTAGTAAGCCTCCCAATTGCCACAAGATAGACTCAAAAGCTTCCCTGATCTTGGTAATTTAGTCTATGGAAACAAACCCACGCACACATCAATGTTGAAGATAACACTTACAGCCTGCAGCTTGAGAAGATACAGTGCACTTGGCATTGAGACTCCCTGGCTAATGTAATCTACTTGTTTATTCATGTAGCCTACATGTAATTGACCTCTATCAAGTGCCTAGGCCATTTCAGGTACTGGGCATTAAGAAAGATGGGTCCAGTATAAATAGAGAGAGCATCCAAACAGTTATAGAATTTGCCTGTTCTCTCTGGCCCATATGGAATAATAGGACCAAGTCTATATTTTTCCTATGACAGAAACAAACAGCAAAACAGACTAATGATATGAAACAACAGTTTTTACAAGCTTAGATCAGACGTGACAACCAGCAGTCACCATGGGATGGTATGTAAAATGAGCCACAAATAACCCAGATTACTGGTGTTTTCAGAACACAGCACCAGGCCAAGTCTACCAGGCTCCTAACACTGAGAAGGTAGAATTGAGAGTATGGAGAGGTCAGGCAAAGTCCCAGGGGAGACAGAATTCAGGAGATGAGGTAGCCAGAGACTCAGCACCATCTGAGAAGCAAATGCATGTGAGGAAAATACCTAAGAGCCTCCTTAAGGGAGAGAGGGCATAGTACCAGGCATTCACAGAGACCTTGCAGCCACAAATCTGGACATCTTGAGGGCACCAGGGAGGGTACTCAGCATTAATCCCCACAGAGCAGAATGAGAATCCTAGATTAAAGAGGCACTGGACCCACCTAACAAATCAAAAGCAGGACTTCAGAATATACAGAAACTCAACTGCATCCTATAGAAAGTTCAAAGTCACCCAGCACCCAACAAGATGAAATCTCAGCATTTGATGTCCAATCAAAAAATCACCAGGCAGGCAAAGAAACAGAAAAATATGACCTGTAACAAGAAGAAAACCAATCAACCAAAACAAAACCAGAACTGATACAGACGTTCGGATTGACAGACAGAGAAATTAAGTTACCATAACTGTGCCCCATATGTTCAAAAATTTTAAGTGAAGACTCAGAAAATATACAAAAGACAAAGCGAACATTAGATAGAAGAGCTGTATTGTCTGAAATCAAATACAGCCGGAATGGATTAGCAATGGGCTGTTCAATGCAGAGAAAACTATCAGTGGACTTGAATACACAGCGATGGAAACGTCCCGAAAGAAAACACAAAGGAAAGAACTTAGAAAGTAAGTGAAAACAGGCCAGAGAACTTCAAAAGGCCTGAGTGGTGTGGAGTGAGGGCCCCAGAAGGAAAGCAGAGGAGGGGGTGTGGATAGAGGTGGAGGAGATCCCCAATGACAGAATGGTCAAATTTCACTTCAGCTTTCATAAAGACTCTAAGCTCAAAGACCCATAAGCTCAACCATAGGGAACCTCACATCCCACAAAGAAAGCTGTAGCATGGAGCTTCAGAACCTAGGATGGCTGGGGAAAACATCAAAGTAGAAAATGATATCTCACATACAGGGGAACCCTGTAAGAGGACATTAAATACCTCAGAAACATTCACAAGATGGGCAGATAACATTCGAATCTCAAACGAAGCAGTTGTCAGTCTAAGATTTTATAGCTGGTTTTAATGTCAAGGCCAACTAACGAAAGCAAAACAAATTAACATTTTTTTACAGGGGGAGAAAGAAGAAGCTAGAAGAATTTATCATCAGCAGATCCTTCTACAGGAAATTTTCAAGAAATTGTGTCAGAAGGAAAATGGTACCCAAATGAAATGTGAACCCTGGCAGAGGAATCTGGATGCCAGGATCAATGGTCATAGTAGGAGCATAGTCATGTTTCTCTTAGTTTATACTGACCTCCTTTAAAAACTGACTGAAAAATCATCATGGTATAGGACTTATAATATTTGCATAAGAACAATGAATGGCCATGTTAGCATAAAGCTTTGGAGCAAAGAAATGAAGGTGATATTACCTGGAGACAAGCTACATCAACTTCAAGGCATACACTGTCAGCATTAGAGGGCCCCTAAAGTAGCAGAAATCCAAGAAGCCATATTAGGGGATGCCATGGAGTCATAAAAACCATGTGATGGGTCCTTTAGTCTGTAGGGTATAAAATAAAAGTACACAGACATGGAAGAGAAAATAGATAAATCACAATTATCGAAGAAATTTCAATATATATCTATCAGTAAGTGATGGAACATATGGACCAAGAATCCAGTGATTGAGAAGCTCAGCATCCACAAGCTTAACTTACTGATACAGAATTCTCTGAGCAACAGCAGGATACAGATTTTGAAGCACACAGAACACAGAACGTTAACGCTGAGCCCTAAAGCAACAGAGAGTGGAGGTGTAAGAATAACACCAGAGTAGTGTATGAACCATGCCAACCTGTCTCAGAGGTTAGAGCACATGAAGACCAGAATTCAGATCACCAACATCCACAAAAATGTCAGATGAGCAAAAGACATTGCCGTAATCCCAGATCTAGGGATGCAGAGACAGGAGATCCCCAGAACAAGCTAGAGAGCTGAACTAGTTGAGTCAGTGAGCTCTGGGTTCAGTGAGAGACCCTACCGCAATATATAATATAATATGATATGATATATGATATATTTACCATATCATAACATGTCATATAATATCATAATATGATCAAGGAAGATACCTGACACCAACATCTGGCCTCCACATGCATGTACACTGACATATGCATATGCACTCACACACTTAAGTATATAAACACACATGCACAACACATAAAAATGTGCATGCACATATAAGTATAGAAATAAATTTAGCATCACAGATAAAATGAACAAACTCTTTAAAGATGAAACTCTTAAAAATAATCAGTGAAGAAGTCTAGTAATGAAAGTCCAGCTGTACTGAAGCAGTCTGTCCACAATTGCCTGAAGAGGCTAAAGTGGGTGGAGCCTGTGAGCATCAACTACAGTCCGAAGCTTCCCACTTACTATTTGTGGAGGAGGTGCCATGGATAACAGAAGTTCAAGTTGAGCTTGGCCACAAATGAAGTTCCTTCTTGGAAGTCAGAATCAAGCTGCAGGAATAAACACCGCCTGGGTACCAGTATCCTCAGATGGCCCTGTAGCTCAGGCCTGCCAGCTCTCTCACCTGAGATCCAAGATGGTAGTTGAGGGGAAACCTCTGGGGATCCTTAATTTCAGGGACTCAGAAAAGTTTCACCTGAACAGGAGGATGGAAGGCTGCTTGGTACATGAAGTGAGATCACGGTTTGGAAAACTATACATCACAGGACTTTGAAATTAATTCTAGAATGTTCTCTCTGGACCTTCATGTAGCTAAGGAAACATCTCTGTAAAACTAGACTAAATGGGTTGATAATAAGCAGATTCCCCTCCCGTCTGCAGCCCCTTGGCTGGGAGAATGGTTCCCAGCCCCAGATGAATTCTCCTGGTCCTGCTATACTCCAGGCTTAAACTCTGACCTTGACGTTGTCCTCTCCATTGCTGAGGTATTCCAAAGGGCTCTCCAGGCCCTGGTGTCAGCTCTTCATGTCCAGCCCATGACCACTAAAGACTGTCACTGGGTCAGTAGGCACGTGGTTCTTCTGACTCTGCATGGCTCCACTCTCTTATCCCTGCTCAGGCCATTTCTTCTTCCTTCAGCAGTCTACCATTAGTCCCAAGGAATTCAAAGACCCAAGCTACCATGATCTAGTCATACTGCTCTAGCCTTAACTTTTAGCCAGAAACCACACCTTCCTTTGAATATGTGCATCCAGTGCTGGGAATCTGACTCATACCACACAGCTGCATGGCCTGGCATCCATGCTCAGGACCACCTGCCTGAGTACGAAGTCCAAGCTCTTACTGTGTGGTGTCTCCATTAGACATGATAATGGCAATATGGACACCAGCCCCTCCTGCCCACAACTGTGAGACCTGGTTGACTCCTTTGAGGCAGAAGCCTTACTTGGTCTTCTCCCTGACTTGCCTGACCCCTGACCCTTAGGGGACATCCAACACTATCTCTCAGGGCTGAGGATTACCATTTAGAATCTGTGAAAGAGGTTTGGGTCTGTTGTCCAAGGGTACCAGATGATACTGAAGGTCATAGCAGACTTCCACAGCAGGGGTCAAGTCAACAATTTTTTCAAGAATGAGACAAGGCTCTGAGCTGGTCTTTGACTCACTGAAGATTAGAATCCCATTCTTTCTGAGGTCCTTTGTCAGATTAGGACCATGCTTAGCCTTACACACAGCTAAGTCTGGCCATGACACATTCAAGACACAGACAAGATGTGCGAAGTGGGTGTTAGCCATGGCCGCAGCAGTCTGTGGAGAGTAAATGGCTCTTCCAGTCATTCACAGGAAACACTTCTCAGTGACTCTGAAAACACGTAGGGCCTTTGAAATGGTCATGTTTCCGAGACTGAAATTAGAACTTGGCCACGTGGCTGATGTGGGCGGAGGTGGAGGTCAGAGGTGCCCTTCTCCTGGCCGGTAATGAGCGTTAATGAAGTGATCGGGGGCTGTGACGGGGAGAAGGTGGCAGGCGTGGCAGGGAGCGACTGACCAGTGCAGTGATGAATGAACGGAGTTCTGTGCACACGAGGCCACAGCTTTGTTCTTCCTCTTGAGCAGTGTGCTGGCTCAGCCACCGTGATATCTTTATTTGCTTGGGAGAAGAAGGGAGCTGGCAGATGCCAGGGAATCACTGGGACACTGGGCCTAAGGGTCTATTTGTAAAATACAATCTCCGTCCTTCCCCCTCCCTCCCTCCCTCTCTCCCTCCCTCCTTCCCTCCCTCCCTCATTTCCTCCCTCCCCTCCTTCCCTCTCTCTTTTCTTCCCTCCCCCCATCTTCTCCTTTCTCCACGTTTGCTTTTTCTCTCTTTTTTTTTTTTTTAAGTCTGGCCTCAAACTCAAAATACAGCCCAAAGGATGACCTTGACTGTCTAATCCCCCTGCCTCCACTTTCCAAGGGCTCTGATAACAGGCATGGGCCATGACACTTGGTTTTATGCAGAACTAGGGGTCTAAGCAGGGCTTTGTGTCAAGTGAGCTCTCTACCAACTGAGCTACAGTTCCAGATCTCCTCCTTTCTGTAAAGGATTAAGGGCTGGAGGGAGATGAGAGCAGACTGAGCACCCTGGTCCTGGATGTGTGAGCTGTGTGAGGCCACTGCACAGGGTGAATGTCATCCTTCCTTCCTTCCTTCCTTCCTTCCTTCCTTCCTTCCTTCCTTCCGAACCTCTCCAAACTACCTGTTGCTGCTGCTGCTGCTGCTTTGTCTGAGCATCACCTTCTTATTGTGGAATCTGATGAAGCAGGGGTCCACAGAGACCTCAGAGCACCTGTCTCCTAGGAAGAGCCTTACTCCTGTTTCTATGCCTCTGTTTAGGGGGGTAGGAGAGGAGGGGGTGGCTCCTCCTCCTCTTCTACTTCTTCCCAGGGCAAAAGCAAAGGTACTCAGCTTCACTACCACACAGAGACCTAAAAGGGCAAAGCCGAGTGGCAGCCATCACCGCACAGTCCCTTCCTCAGTTCACAGGGACTCTGTGGTGGGGACTGATTAGAGGCGTCCCTCAGCTGAACATCCAGTTCACTGTTCTTAGCTCCCATGGAGTACGGTACTCACCCCCCCCCATCTCCAAGGACCTTCAAGTTGGAGCTCCAAAGAGAGTCTGAAGACAGAGAAGGGAACAGTGTGTGCAGAAATAGTGAGCAAATATTTTCTACACTCAATGGGTGGAGGATCGGAGGCATAAATGTAAGAAGTAATAGGCACAGAAAAAAGAAAAAAACAAAAAACTACACATTACTGAATGGAACGAAAAAAGAAAATTGCAAACTTAGTGGGGAGACTGCATGACATAAAGGGATGTCATCTGGCTCCCTGTGAGCCAGAAGCAGAATGAGGTGAATGAAACAAAACACAGAGTACTAAAAGCAAAAGCCACAGGTTGCCACACCCAGGAAAAGGCTCTCCAGCGATGAGGGTGAAGACTCCGGAGATGTATAAAAGCATTCAGTATGCACAGTCATGGGTAGGGGCAATGCCAGGGGCCCACCGTGAACCTACAGGAAAAAACCAGAACAGAAATGGAGGCTCTGTGCATAAGGAGACATGCCTCAAGCTTCTTTAACAATCTTAAAAACAACCACACTGTATTGTAGGTCTAAAATACATGAAGCAAAATGTGTAACAGTTGCACAGACCTGTGAGGGAGAAATCCAAGTTTCCACTCACGAAGTCCTTGAGCTGTATGTAAAGTACTGTGGCACGCACACAACCTAGTCATGTGGCAGAAAAGCCATCACAGGCCAAAGGGGCAGTCACGTGGCAGACGGATGACCATATGAGCTAGGGATCATAGAGGGAAGTAGCAGAAAGAGAGCCCAGACAGTGGGTAGGACTTCTACAAAGACACCAGGGATTCAAAGCCGTAAGAGGAAGCTTACAGGGGAAGTGTAATAGGGGCTAGGAGACCTAAGGAAGGAAAGGAAAGTCATGGAGCAGAGACGGAAGAGGGACTTGGAAGCAGCAGCAGAGCATCTGCCTGTCCAGGAGCACAGCAATAGGGTTAGCATATGGTCACCCACCTTAACGGAGAGCAAGAGCTGAGTGCACCCACCAGAGCCACACAGACAAGGCTACAAAAGAATGGAGAAGTTGGGGTACAGTAGGCAATGTTGCCTGTCATGAGAACAGCACTGTAGGATAAATGGGTGTCCTGGGTATTCTGAGGGTGTCTGGGAATGTAGTGGAGATGAAGTGCTTAGTCTCCAAGTCAGGCTGTATTGTTAAAGTATGTACCTAGCGGGGAGGACACCCAGGACTCTGAGAGCTCATCATCCACACTAGAAGCCTGAAGCCTGAGGTGGAGGTACCACGGGAGCACACAATGTTGCTCTTGCACAAATGACATTTATCATTGATCCTGACAGGAAGGGTAGATTCACATTCTGAGTATATGATCATGGAGGCCATGGGCGTCAATCCTTCATGAACTGACCCTCAGATGAACACAGATGACAAGTTTGAGACAATATACATCCCTTGTCATCAACCAAATGGATGCAGAGAAACATCATCTTCCATCCACATTGGTCTGTGAAATTGGAACAAAGTCTCCCTCACCTTGCCAACAGGAACTCTGTCTGGTCCATGACTACACAGTTGCTGCCCTAGCCCTGCACAGCACTCTCTGCACCTCTAGTTCTAGACTGAGCATGGGAAGTTTAGTTGATCATTTAGAATACACCCTAGTCTCTGTCCAGGAGCTAAGCACTAGTATTGTGCACAGAGAAAATAAATAAATGGAAACCTTTGTTGGCTTGATGAAGCCTTCAACATGGGCTCCTTTGTGTGATGGTAAAACCAGCCTCTACTCACAGAGATCTTCTTTCAAAGCTGTCATGGTTATGGGACCTTGGACTACACAGCCACAAAAAAATAAAATGTTCACTGTATACTTTGAGGACAGCTACAAAAAAAAGGGAAGGTCCCTTCAAATATTACAGAAACGTGACTACAAAGGAGGCTTCATTGTGAGTCTGTGGAAGGAAAGCATGCTCCTCTGTGGGTCAGATCACAGGTCAGGGGTCACTCTCACATTTAGAAGAGACTGGCTTTTGTTACTCCTCAAAACCACTGTTTTTTCCATGTGTCTGTGTGAGGTCCATTCTGTAAAGGACAGGTAGACTTTCGATGTGAGAAGCAAAGAACACAAAGAGGAATGGAAATGGATTTAACTCCATCACACCACACCCTGAAGTGTCTGCTGAGTGCTGTCCCTAGAGGCAGGCTTGTAACCAATTTAGCATACCACTTCATGGCCAAGGGGTGGACCATAATTACTAACCAATATCTAGCTGTATCTTGCACTGTTCTGAACATACTTTCCCCAGACTCACAATGACAGGTGGCTGGTATCTAAGCTTCATGTGGCTAACCAGTTCAAGTGTTCAAGCATCCCCTTGTCTACTGTGTTGGTCTCAATCACAAGCACACACTGATATCATAGGTAAATATCATGGTCCAGAGGATATGTATTGGGTTTTCCAGGTTCTGGGATTGCTGAATGTAGATTCAGACCAAGAAAGACCATGTGAGAACAGTGTTCTGATGAAGGGTAGGGAACCATGGTGGGTCAGGTGGGGCCTCCCAGCTCATGAGACACAGAACTGAATACAGTGAGCCTCTCTCTGGCCCTAACTCCAGATGCTGGCTGTCCCCGGCTTCTGAGGACTATGACTGCCATCTGTAGAGACCCAGCAGGGAGCTGTCCCCTTCAGCACTGTTCTCTAGCATCAAGAGCTGGGCACCCAAACCTGAGTGACTTGACTTTCAGAACATATGGGCCCTTGAGAATGAGCAGGCCAAAGGGCCAGCTGCCTACTGAGGACAGTCAAAGGACACAAGCAGTCCCCTAGGTAGGTCACTCTCACGTTTGGGCTCATATATTCATAAATTAAAACCAAATAAGGATGACTGCAAAAATATCATAGGCAAGATTAGCTACTATTTTTAAAAATGTATCAATGAAAATTCAACATGTATAAGCTTTATGAGAATCCTTCAAGCATCCACACGTGGTGTGGAGACCCTGTTATAGTGATTTGTCTTAATCAAGACCACATCTGAAGAGCCTACTCATCCACCAGGACACCATGAGCACAAGGTAGACATGGCCAGGGTTTGCTCAGTCACAGAGACTCAGTGCTCTGTGGTGTCTTAGGAGAACTAGAACATTTATATGACTACAATACGAGCAGCATACAGGTGAATGGATGGAGAGGTTGTGATGAGCCTTCCTGGGAAGATTTCTGAAGGTCTTTCAAAGTTTCCTCTTCATGTTGTCTGCAGATAAATGTCCCAGAAAGAACCAAGATGCCCAAAGCCTTTGCTGTTTATGTAGGAAGCAGAGAAAGAGATGGAGTTAACCTTTCTAATACCTTGGAATGAGGAGACACATCTGCTGCAGACTCAGAAACAATATGCAACCAACAAGCTGTGAGAACCATGAGAAGCGACCAGATTTCTGTTTCTTATTCTATGCTCCTTGGTGATGAATCAAAGCTTTGAAAAACAGTGTCCCAAGTTCCCACCGCAAGGACTCACTCTGGATACCCTAACTCCCTGTCCCATGGCCTGCAGTGCATGACAAAAGCCCAATGGGGTGTTACAATGTAAAATTATAGAATGAGCCACTAAGGCAGATTCTGGTGAGTTCTCTAATGGCTAACTGTATTTTAACTGTGGCTTTGACCCTGAGATAGACTTTAAGATTTGGAAGAATCTTACCTTATCTCACTTCTAGCTGCCTAAGTCATGGGTACCATAGGCTCTAAAGCCTCTGCTATGTTACTGTTGATACTGAGCTGTGAGTCTCAAATTCTTTCCTAAACTATCTCCATAATAGCTTTACAGATTCTAAGCCTTTGTAAGTGAAGACACTGAGGTCACGTGCCTTGCCCTGCCTTGCCCACCATCACACGTCCATGCACACAGGTCCCACACTCTACAGTCTTGGCCCCGATGAGCCTTTACATAGCAATAGAATGAGCCCTTCAGTACTTGAGTTACACTTAGTTCATTCTGTCAGGCTTGAGAATAAAAGTCAAGGTCATGACCCTCCAGTGAATGGCCCATACCTAGGAGCATCTAGGCAGCATAAACTGGACTCTATGGGTAATTAAAAGAAGAGAAAAAAGCAAAAGATTGATACAATCTGAGGAGAAATCTAGGCAGCGGTGGCACACATCTTAATTCCAGCGGTTGGGAGCAGAGGCAGTGGACCTCTGTGAGTTTGAGGCTAGCCTGGTCTACAAAGTGAGTTCAAGGACAGCCAGGGCTACACAGAAAAGCCCTATCTTGAAAAAACAGAAAAGGAATAGAGGGCACAAAGTTGGGAGAGGCTGGGGAGGTAGGATAGATCTAGAAGAAGTTAGAGGAGAGAATAAGAGGTAAAGAGGTGAAATAAGCAAAATACACCAGATGGAAATTTCAAGGAATTGTTATTCCCATGGATTAGTGCATCTCTTTGCCCTCATCAGAGAACCTTCTGTTTTCAGGAGACGGTGATCAACACAGAGACCCACAACTGGTCCAGGTGCAAAGAATAAGAGACTGCGGAGTGTTCAGCCCTAACTAGAACATCTGTTTCACACCTTCCTCTTCCAGGGCTCAGGGATCATTGCTGAAGATGAGGAGGAAGGCTGTGAGAGTCAGAGATGGTGAGCGCATGCACAGAAAGTGTCCACCAGACACAGCAGGGAAGCTGCGCAGAAGCACGCAAGCAGTTATGACTGCTCAGGCCATACAAAACCTCACCATGGAGAGGGGAGACAGATGTAAAATCTGACCTCCAGCCACAAAGCTGTTGGCAGCCGATAGGCTCTGGAAGGGGAAGAATCAGTTTGCTCTGAGTGTTGCTACTGGTAGGTCAACCAGACCCTGGTAAAGACCACGCATTCATATATGGGCAGCTCAAGTTAGATTCGGTGGGTGAAAGAAAAAAAAAAAGATAAAAGTTGGGTGGTGGGTAGGGAAGGGGGTAGATCTGAGGGTAATTCAGGAAGGGATGAATATGGGCAAAACCTGGTATAAAAATTTAAAAAAAAAACTAATAAAAATGAAAAAATAAATAAAGTCATTGTTGTGACCTTACTAGGTCCTGTTTGTGATGGGACCTCATGGCCTGGACCCCATCTCTGCCTCCCATCACTGCCTCATCTCTCTGCTGCAGCCACACTGGCCTCCATGTCTGTTCTCAGGCATACTAGACTTACTCTGGGCTCAGCACTCTGTGGCTTCCTATTTCTTCTGGAATGATCTTTTAGGAACCCATGCAGCTTGGTCACTCACAATGACCCATAACACCCTAACAATCCTACTTCAGGGCCCCTGGAGACTACATATTATACTCTGGGTGTCTATGTCCCCTAAATTCATGCAGAAACAATTCCAAACAAAGAGCTGTGAGCAAGTGGGTTCTCTGGGGTTCTGGAACAGAGGGTTCTGCTCCCACCAAGGGCCATGTGAACCAGGAGGAGTCCTTTGCCCCATGTTCTTCCACCATATGAAGACACAATCAAGAAGGTTCTCACTAGTAGCCAGCTGCTGACACCTTTGCCTTATATTTCTGGCTACCACAACTGTCATTTATAAATAACTTTATTTGAGGCATCTTGTTATATCCAGGAATGAGCGAAGACATCATCTGACTTGGATTTCACCACCTGGCTTTCTCTGTGGTGCTTGCAACCCAAAAGAATATGCACTGTGTTTTGTTTTCTGTACCTACTGCTTATAAAGTAAATTATATGAGAACAGAGTTTTTTACTCTCTCTCTCTCTCTCTCTCTCTCTCTCTCTCTCTATCTATCTATCTATTTCTCTCTTTCCTCAAATGGTGCCATTTGGCAATGATGTTCATTAATTTCCTGAGTGAATGAATGGAAGTCTAAAAAATAATGATCAGGATATGTGTGTGTGTGTGTGTGTGTGTGTGTGTGTGTGTGTGTGTGTAAAATAATGTAATTAACCAGTTTCCCCATACACCATATAGAGCATTTTTTTATGTCCTTCTTCTTCAAAAGCAAACATTTCAGTGTGTATAAAGTGCCTTGTTACAAGGGTATACAGAATTTATCAACTACTTCCCTGTGTTGTGGAATTTGACTCCCTTTACATTAAGTAATGCTGCAAACAATAGAAGCCTGCTGCTCTGCCATGTACCTCTGAGTAAGGCACACACACTGCCCTTGGCTTTGGGACTGCAAGAACAGCCAGGATCCCATCCTTCCCACAGCTCACAGGCAGGCTGGCAGAAAGAGGAATGTGTTTCAGGTAAGACATGACAGAAAAATCCCTTGTTCACTAGACACAGTGATTCACAGGCTACCACAGCCAGCTGTGGATAGACACATTGACCCATAGGCTTTCCACTTGACATTGCCCAGTGACATTTTCATTTCAGATACTATGGGTTTTTTTCCTCTTAAAGTTATACTGTCTTTATATTCTCCTGCGAATTGTATCAGAACTAGGTGTAACATGCTAAAAGAATAAGCTGAGATGAGTGACTGGGTTGTCTACATATCACTTGGTTAGTTCTGGTCATGTCCTTCTAATGACAAATGTGATCGGTGAGAAAGTGGAGTGAGGCCGGGCAGACAGACTCTCTGTCCTCTGAGTGATGGAAGATGGGGTGATGAGAAGACATTACCCTGGAACCTCCATGTCATCACTTCTAGTGCTGGCTGATACGGAAGGCAGAGTAGCCAGTCTAACTGATGCTAGCCAGGATTGGAATCTATGTGTCAAACAGGGCCCTGGATGGTGAGTCCCCAAAGCTGGTTAATGTGACCGATCTTCATCAGAAAGTGTCCAGAAAATAAGGAACCAAGCTTTTGAGAAAAGTGAAGTCTTGATGACAGAAGAGCCAATCAAAACATACATATTTTATACCAACAATACAGGTAGACAGAGAACATGTCTGTCATGGCATGACTTGCACTCTAGATATTCAATTTATATTTCTAGAAACTCCAATGGAGATGTAAGCACTGCCAGATGACATACAATACCTAGAAGGCTGTATACTTAAGAGCAAAGCAGTGGAAGGCTGGTTAAGCACAGTGAAACACCCTCTGTTCCTGCAGCCATTCAATGGGCTTCCTGCTCAAAACCAGCTTCCTAGTTCAAAAAGGTTGGCTTATAGCTGCATCCGCTGAGACCTCAGGCTGACAGCATCAACCCTTGCTCCATAGACATCAGGACTGGGTTAAGAAGACCTATTTACTGAAGCTCCAGGCAGAAAAATGTTCCTTCCAGGTATGCCCTGTGTGCCAGGCTTACATACCCTTGCTGGCTAGAAAAGGGCTGTAATAGCCACAGACATCTCAGGCCTGGGTTAGACAGTTGTAGCAGGCAAGATCAGGACTATACTCTCCATCCACCTAGGTGATTCCTTGGGTACCTCACCATTCTTATGCTATTTGGATCCCCAGCTTCTTAAATAGCATCTGTGTCTTTACTAAGATAAAACTTCAAGGGCATGGGTGGGTCCCAAGGGGCTACAATTAATTGGCCTTCAAATCTTCCCCCAAAGAATGAAAGTGCCTTTGAGGATATGAATGGATTAGAATTCCCCAAGAAAGAAGGCTGCCAGGGGTGCTGTTTCCCTTTCCTATTGTTTAAAGAGCACAATATGTTCCTTTTTATCCTAATATAAGAACTAATGCAATCGGATAATAAAAAGCAGAGGTGGAATTTCTCCTTTAAGGGAATTTCAAAGGGCTGTAATCTCCCTTTGAAACAGAAATAACTTCTAAGAGGGACCCGATCCATACATGGGGCAAGCTGGCTTTTAAACACACCCAACGTGAGTTATCCACCTGACAGCTATGCGACATGTCCAGATGCGGACAGACGTGTGGATCTTCAGGGTCACCTCTCTCAGCATGGGAACTATGAGAAACATTCACCTTTCTGAGGTTCACTTTTGCTGTTTGAAAAAGAACTTGGCTGGCATCTCCTTCCCTTTCTACTTCTGGTGCTATTTAAATTAATTCCAGTCTTCTTCAGAGGTGAGGGAAATTTCTCTGATAAAAAGCCATTGATGTCTTCAGGTTTTTCATCATCTTTAGAAAAAAAAACAACTATACTGCACCATTTTATGGAGGCTAATTTAATGGAATGTCATGTTATTTATTTTACAGTGTGGATCTGAGTTGAGAGGGGGAGTCGGATCTTTCTGATAATGAAAAGCAGAGTTTTAAACACTGAGAAAATCAGGAAAAGGGAAAAATTATACAGTAGTATTATGATAGAGATACAGTTATATTGATTTTATTTTCCTTTATGTGTGGAAGTGTTTTTGCATGCTTGTATCTCTGCATCACATGTGTGCCCAGAGGCCAGAAGAGGGTGACAGATCCCCTGGGACTGGAGATAGACACCGTTGTGAGCCACCCTGTGGCAGCTGGGAATTGAACCTCAGTCCTCTGGAAGAGCAGCTGGTGCCTTTAACCACTGGGCCATCTCCACAGCCAAGCAGTTAGGTTTTTAGGTTTTGGTTTTGGTTTTAAATAAAGGTTTGAGATTTCTCAAATGTGAAGCCTAGATGGGTTTATTTAAGGAAAAGGCACATTTCTCCTGCTATCCATCAATGTCTTGTTCCTCCTTTGTTACAAAGTCAGCAAAACAGGTATAAGGTGGAAATATTTTCAGTAGTTTTTATGCCGCCATGTGACAGAACCTTTATAACAGAGAAGGGTGGGGGGAGCCGTTTAGAGCATGCTCACTGCCTCAACTCAATGCATGGAGGAGGTGGCTTTGCCTCTAAGTATTTGCATCTTCTAAGGAGAATGTTGGTCCTAAGGGTTGTGGTACCTGCTCCACAAGCCTCACCCACAGAGCTCTGTGAAAAGCAGCTTCTCCTCAGTCTTGTCTTCTCAAGGAGCCCTGGAACCTGCTGCCTTTCGTCTGCTGCTGATGCTTACCTTTCCCTTGAACCCTGAACTTCACCTCCATCAGGAAAACAGTGAGAATACCACACTGAAACCACATGGCTCTGTTAGCTACAAGGTACCACAGACTTCATTGAGACTATGAAGGAAATTCAAATCCACTAGAGGACAGTACCTAAAGGACACTAAATGATAAACAAGGCTCCATTCTCCCTCCCAGATGCAGTAAGGAGCATCTGCTGTCTGTGAGATGTCTGCTGGCTTCCACCTCAGCCCTTTATGACTCACAGGAAGGCCTTCTCATTTTGCTGACCAGAATATTGCTGGTCACTCATCAGGCCCCCATACAAAGGCTTCCGATTCTGCTACATCTGGGACAGTGTACATGGGTATAAAACTGGTGTGAAGTTAATACTCTCTCTCCAGACACATATGCACACACAGCAGCCCCATTCCTCACAGTGGACCACGGCCTTCTATCCCCTCACCTCAATCTTTACAGCTGAGAAACAAGAGGCCTTGTTTTCACAGCTTCATCTCCCTGGAGCCCATCCCCAGCCTGGCCCCAGAATAAACTGTTCACTGTCAGTAAAATTTGAAATGCAACCTGCAAATAAATCAGAACACAATGTGCTATAGGTCCTTAGGGGCTTGTTTCAGCCTCTGTACCCCACAGACAAGGAAGACATTATGTATGACCAGGCAGGGCTATGGGAATACTCTCACGTCAGCAGGCATTGCAAGGTGGACTTTTATCATGGTGCACTTGGCTGTGTGTGGAGAGGAGATTAACGCCACTCACTTTTATAGAATTTGAGCTATAGGTTGGTGTCCTAGTTAGGACTGTGATGAAACACTAGGACCAAAGCAGCTTAGGGAGGAAAGGATTTATTTAGCCTATGCTTTTATATCATTGTTCATCATGGAAGGAAGTCAGGGCAGGAATCTAGAGGCAGGAGCTGATGCAGAGGCCATGGAGGGATGCTGCTTACTGGCTTATGCATCATGCTTGCTCAATCTGCTTTCTTATAGAGCCCAGGACCACCAGCCCAGGGATGGCACCAACCACAATGTGCTGGGCCCTCCCCATCAATCACCACCCACCACTAATGAAGAGAATGCCTTGCAGGCTTGCCTACAGCCTGATCTTATGGAGGCATTTTCTTAATTGAGGTTCCCATCTCTCAGAGACTTTAGTTTGTGTCAAGTGATGAAAATTATCCAGCACAGCTGGGAACAGAAATGGCTTTGCAGAAGAGCACTGGCCTCTGCCTGGAATGGGAGTGAGATGTGGTGGTTTTCAGGATGGGTGGCCTTGGCGTGTGTGTGTGTGTGTGTGTGTCTGTGTGTGTGTCTGTGTGTGTGTATATGTCTCTCTGTGTGTGTCTGTATGCGTGTAAATCTATGTCTGTGTGTGTCTTATGTGTCTGTGTGTCTATGTCTGTGTGTGTGTCTATGTGTCTTTGTATGTCTATATCTGCATGTGTGTCTGTCTGTGTGTCTATGTATAGTCCCCACATAACTGAGACCTGAACAGTCTAGGCAAGCAATCTACCACTGTGCTGCATCTTCAGCCTTTTTATACTTTTTATTTTGAAATAAGTCCTCATTAAGTTTAGTACAGGCTAGTCTTGAACTTGTAATCCCCCTGCCTCAGCCTTCACACAACCCACAGGCCTGCCTGCACTGCCAGCCTGCCGTGTGCTCCTTCCCTACATGTATGTCCTAATGTCCAGCAGTCCCCAGTACTGTGATGCACTAGGGTGGCAACTTCTCTGGACACAAGATAGAAGAACCAGGAACTCCATGGAATGGAAAATAAAGAAAAGAAGTAGACATGACTGGTACCAGATGAATAAGAAGGAAAGAAAGAAAGACAGAAAGAAAGAAAGAAAGAGAGAGAGAGAGAGAGAGGAGGGAGGGAAGGAGGAAGGAAGGAAGAAAGGAAGGAAGGAAGGAAGGGAGGGAGGGACATGACTGTTCCTAGGTTTGGTGGAGGAGAAAGTTTATTGTATGCAAAAAGGAGAGCATAGGCAGAGACATCTGGGAGAGTCCTGAGCCCTGTGTGCAGAAGGAGAGGGGGGGAGGGGGAAAGGGGAAAGGAGGGGGAGGGGAAGGGGGGAGCCAGACAGAGAGTCTGGGAAGGTGAAGGTAGACCAAAAGGGCCACAAAGGGCCTGTGGAGCAAAGTGCCTGCATTGTGTGGGAAGGGCAGCCCAGGCCTGGGCTGGAGAAGTGTAGGGTAGGGAGCAGGTGGTGGCCACACCCTGTAACAGGTAGAGACAGAGAGGCTGGGAGATCCTGGCATCTCAGCTGTTTGTCCTGGGTTTGAGACCTAACATCTGTGTTTCAGTATTCTTGAAATTTTACTTCTCAAGCGGAGTAGCCTAGTTTTTCAATTCCAAGCGATTCTCTCCTAGCTGGCTATGACATATCCTCTCCCCTTTTTTTCTTTTGTACGTCACTCTTGTGTGCTCCCCAGCAGTTAGCCTCAACTTTCTCTCCTTCCTCATATCCTCCTGTTCCACCACCCATCTCTTCCCCCAGTGTCTGCCACATCAGAGCCTGCTCACCGACTACTGCACTTCCCCCCCATCCCCTCTCAGACTCCCCCCATCACACAAACACTGCCTTACTTCCTCACAGAAGCTCCTCTTTTTCATGGACCGTGGCTTCTGCACTTGGCCCAAATGTTCCATCACTGGGTAGCAAGAGTCCATAAAATAAATTCTGAATAGAAATGCAGGGACTGGCCCTGGGATAATGTGGGAAGGGCTGGAGTCCTGTGTGTGCTCATGTGAATGTGCATGTATGTGTATGTTGGGGAAAGGTGCTTGGCTAGCTGTGTGCCTGCTGGGCACTGAGTAGTTCCTCACTTTCAGGCTCTTGGACGTCCCTCAGTGCTAGCCAAAGCGAGAACCCTCATACATACACTGGTTCATTCTCCAGAACCTCAAACTTGACAGTTGTGCCCCTACCTACTCAGTCATGACCCTCATCTCATCAAGCACACATTGGGTGTCTCAAGCACACTCTGGAGAACACTCTGGTGAAGTCCTCAATCTAAAAACTCCTATTCTGTGCTCCACGCTGGGAAAGATCGGAGAATCTGAACCCACACCATGGAGCAGCTGTATCTCTAGGCAAAATTAAAGTTACCAAGGGGAGACTATCGGAGCCAGGGGAGACTATCGGAGCCATACCTACTCATGACAGCTGAGATCCTCGGTAAGTCCTTCTGAGGTTTTGAAGGGATCTGCTGTCACTTTTAACAGGTGCATATTACCCACAGCGGGGCACATTAGACCCAGCAGACGTTGGCACCAGCCAGTGTGGTTTGGCTCCCAGTCCTGCCACTGTTCGTTTCTGTGAATTCAGACATGCTTTAACCCTCACTTTCTGCACTTGGAAAATGCGTCAAACACTGCCCTGTTCAGAGAGTAGCTGTGAAAAACCTGCCCACAGTGTCAAGCAACACTGCCAAGGTCTCTGGCTGTCCCTGCTCCGTAATTCACTCAGCTGCCTGTGTGTATCACAAGGTTTCTAATGAGGTCTTTCTGAGTACATTCAATCAATGACCCAATGCTGCAAACAAAATTCCAACAGAGGAAGCTGCTGCATACCACAGGCCTACTATCTAGACGAACGCAAACGTTTGGATTTTCACTGACACCTTTTGAGTATAAAATTTTATATTCCATCATTGGGTTGCCAGAGTCCATGAAGTAAATCCTGAAGGGAAATGCAGTGACTGTCCCTGGAATAATGTGGTAGAGGCTGGAATCCTGTGTGCGTTTATGTGAATGTGTATGTAAATGTGCGCATGCACATCTATGTGTTGAGTACACAAATGCATGCACATAGACTGTACAATTATATATATGTGCATGTATATGAGTATGTATGTGTCTATATGTGTAGATGTATAAATCTGAGTGCTTATGAGTATATATATATGCATATGTGCACATATGTATATATGTGAATGCATATGTATTGTGTTTGTGTATGTGTCAATGTGTATGCATGTCTGGGTATGTTTATACATATGTACTTATGCATTCATGCCAATGTTTTCTTGTCTTCCCCCCCCCATTCCTGCCTGCACAGCCTCCTGACTCCATTAATCACAGAGGTGGCACCTCATAAAGCTGCTGGACTCTTGTGCCTCATAGAGTCATCGTGCAGATTTACGGTGTGACATGTGGGTGACTGGTAACTGTTGCTTTACCTCCGGCAGATGTCCATGTGGTAAAAGCAGAACCATGGCCTGAGAGGCTGCTGGAGAGAGCCTGGGGCTGTAGCCAGAAGTGGGAAAAACACCTCATGCGTGGAAGACTGCTAGCTGATGCCTTATGCCTCACCTCTGCACCCATATGGATTGCTTCATTGTTTACAATATCCTTCCTCTGACTTTAAACCATAGGTAGACAAAGAAGACCTGCCCTTCAGCCAAGCTTCGATTTAAGTTATAAAATGTTTCACGTGCTACACACCAGCGCAGGTTTTTACCACAAGAACCCAGATCTTATCCTCTGGTATCACACCCACTCTCAGCCACTCTGGCCATGATTCTGCCCCATCTTGGGAGGTTCAGGGAGTGCTGCTCCATCAGAACCTTTACTGTCAAGTGAACAGGAAAAGTCTGCAATGTCGGATGTCAGGAAAAGCTTGCAATTAGCATCCTTTGTCTATGCATGGAGAGCCTGAGGCACCAGGAGATGCAGTCAGGAACAATGAACGGGAAGAAATGAGATGGCACCTAGCCTTTTGACTCACCACTCAGTGCCTTTTGATGGTCCCCACAGTAGCTCAGAGATGCTCACAGCAGAGGAGTAAGTTCACAGACTATCATTAAGACGTTGGTCTAAACTGAAGCAGGGCCTGAACAAGACCCACCATGGTTTCTCAGAGTCTGGCCCTTCATCTCACCCATGCCATTCTATGCAACCCAACACAGCCACCTTGTGGGCAAGGCTCTGGCCTCTGGCGGTAGGGTCCCATTCTGAGACTCAGACTGGTTGTGATAATGAGTCCTATAGTGTCCTCCCACCACTGGGGATGCATACTGTAGAGAAGACACGAGACAACTGGGAGATGCCTTGGACCTGGAATGCTGTCAGCATTGCCATCATCACTGCCTTAGCTCAACTAAAATATGGGAAGCAAAGTAGCCTCCCTTACTCTTCAGAGAGCTCAGCTGTAGGCCCCTCTTCAGTGAGACCACTCAGCCTGATCCCGGGGCTAGGACATAAAGAGCTAAGCTGTCATGTTCCTGCTGGTCCTCTGACTCAAGGCCGTTCCCCAAGAGCACTTGCTGATGGCCTATCTCTTTCTTGGCCAGACTTAATGAAGATTCATCCCAGGCCTGAGTAGCTGATGTGTGGAGGCAGCATGTGAAGAGAATCAGAAGCATCCAGAAGGTAGATCAAGGAGCTCTGAGGCTGTGTCTGAGCCCCCAAGGCAGCTGTCTATCAGGAGCTGGGCATTATTTGGAGGGTGGATGGTACCTGAAGACCGCTGATGACAGATAGTAGAACTCATAAGGCCAGGTAGTCATAAGGAGCCACGCAGAGCCTCCAGGTAGAGGCTGAAGCAATCAATAGCATGCCAATGAGAAGCTGAGGAAGTGAGAAACCCAAGGGACTAGTAGTTGCTCATGGACTTGATGGAGACCACAGTCTGAAGTACAATGGTGATGGAAGGGAGTACCCCATGACAACCGTGATGTCCCAGAGACATCTGGGTTGTGAGTCAATACAGAGAGGCCGTAATGCCTGACTTAGACCTGAAAGTCTAGTATTGTGAAATTAATGAATTTCTATTTAATGAATGAATTCTATTTAATGAATGCATAAAAAAGAAGCTGGAGGCTTATGGAGTTCTTAGCTCAGTTGTACAAATCTTCCAGAAGTCTGTTGTCTAACTGACAAGACTTCTTTTCCCACCCACTAGGCCTGAGTCCCTGGTATTTTCTTACATCTTTGGACATGCACTTGAGAACTCTGAGGCATGTTTATAGCAGTTTTAGTCACAGGTTCCCAGGTTTCCACAAGTCTGCTGCCTACAGCCCCGCATATCTTAGGATCTTACTTATATCTTCCTGGGTGAGTCCTCAGCAAGCGGCGTCCCTGAACTCACAGAGGAGGGCACTCTTGTGGGTGGGTCATGATGGCTGTTGTTGCCTCAACAGCGGTGACCCTCTAGCAGCCACCTGCACACTTCATTAACGAAGCTGCTCTCCTCTAGCCCATTAATCAAGCTGTTAAATACAGGACTTAACACCACACCAAGCCATTTATCTGCCAAGGCCTGGGCTCCAGGCCCCTCCATCCCCTGCGGCAGTTGAGGAAACTGTTAACGCCTCACAGCCCACAGCCCAGCTCCTGCTCCTGCTTTGCACATTAGCCCAGAGCCCATGACCCCCACTCTGGTTCACCTTATCCTCTCCTCTCTGAGACAGACATGGAAGGCATCCACTTTTGTGCATACACCCACATACTTCACCCGTGTGTCTGTTACCCTTAGCAACAGCTTTATTGAAAGCTCCGTGGCTTTCTTTTACGTCCCTCTACACTGGTGGCTTGGAAGCTGCTTCTGAAAAGACGTTCAAAGAATGTGACCATCTGCATAAGCCCAAGTCCACGGAGTCGGATCAGTATTAGTATCTCTTCAGATTAGTGTCTGAGTACCAAAAAGAGCAAATATCTAGGAAGAGTGAACGTTGTGGGACTCTTCATCCTAGGATGGACTTTTCCTTTATACCACACAGCAACCAGCCTGGCTGGGGATGTGGGTATGGCTTGTCCCTCATGATATGGCTCCTTCCTACCCATTGTCCAAATTTCTTAACAACACGGATTGTCTGGTCTGGCTTGCCATGTCCAGAATGACAGAATATATATTGTCTAAAGATGACAGCATTGAATATTTTTTCTAAATGTTCCCAAAATGCCTTTGAGAGCAATTCTGGCCAAGGAAGCAGGTAGGGTAATTGCAGATTTTCACCTCTACTTCTGCTCCTCCAAATCCAATTCCTCAGCCTCATCCACTTCTTCCCCTGCTCGCAGCTCCAGGTAATCACACAGATCTTCCCCTCCAAATTTCCTCTCCCCACCTAATGCTTTACCCCAGTCCTCAGCACCAGGATGCTCTCCCTGGGAACCCACAGACCACTCTGACCAGGGAAGCAAGTAGGCTGACTATAGATTTTCACCCCCCACCCATCCCCCTAGTCCATCTCCCCCCACCCCGATCTCATCCCCAGCTCTGTAGCAGACCTTCTGAGTGACCTTTCCTTACTCTCTGACCCCATTCCTAGGGGACCAAGTAGATCTCGGTGAAACATCCCACTTTCCTTCCTCCTACAGGCCTCCTTCATACCCCTTCCTAACCCAGCACCCTTCCTAAATGTCAGCTCCCAATACCTAGCAATACAGTTTACTTGGAACCCACAGTACTCACACCTATCAGGGTCCCAGAAGAAATTCCTATCAGGCAACTCACAGTCACCACAGTCTCCTAAGAACCAGGGAGGAAATAGAAACCAAGGAGCAAAACAGTCATCCAACAAAGGCCAGGCCGGGTGTCAGCACCTTGAATTACAATCTTCCCGATCCCAGATTGGGAAGCATAAAAACATATCCCTAGATGCCAGTGTAAAAACATAATCAATGATAGCCAAGATAATCTGTCCCCACCAGAGCCCAACAACCCTACCTCAGCCAGCCCTGAGTATTCCAACATAGCTGAGCATAAGACAAAGACCTTAAAACATCTCTTAAAATATGATAGAGGTCCTTAGAGAGGAAATAGATAAATCCCTCAATGAAATCATAAACAGTGGAAGGAAATGAAAAAAAAAAAAAACCATTCAAGACCTTAAAGTAGGAATAGAATCAATAAAGAAAACCCAAATTGAGAAAAATCTGGAAATACAAAATTTAGGAACTCAAGCAGGAACCACAGAGGCAAGCCTTACCAACAGAATACAAGAGATGGAAGAGAGAATCACGGGCATCATAGACATGATAGAAGAAATGGATACATCCATCAAAGAAAAAGTCTAACAAACTTCGGGCACAAAACATCCAGGAAATCAGAAACAGTATTAAAAGACCAAATGTAAGAATAACAGAAACACAGGAAGGAAATGGAACACCAGTCAAAGACACAGAAAATATTTTCAACAAAATCATAGAAGAAAATTTCGCTAACCCAAAGAAGAAAATGCCTATCGAGTATAAGAAGCATACAGAGCACCAAATATAGTGGACTGGAAAAGAAAGTCCCCTTGGCACATAATAATCAAAACACTAAACATACAAAGCAAAGAAAGAATATAAAAAGTTTCAAGGGAAAAGGACCAAGTAACATATAAAGGCAGACCTATTAGAATTACACTTGACTTTTCAATGGAGACTCTAAAAGCCAAAAGGGCCTGGACAGTTGTGCTGCAGACTCTAAGAGACCTCAGATGCCAGACCAGACTACTCTACTCAGCAAAACTTTCAATTACCATAGGTGGAGATAATAAGACATTCCATGATAAATACCAAATTTAAGTAATGTCTATTTACAAATCCAGTCCTACAGAAGGGGCTTTAAGGAAAACTCCAACCTAAAGAGGTTAACCACATCCAAGAATAAATAATCCCAGACCAGCAAAATAAAAAACACAGAAAATACACATGTATGCATACACACACACTCAACACACACATACACATCACAGTCACCACAACAACAACCAAAATAACAGAAAATAATAATCACTGCTCACTAATATCTCTCAAATTTCCCAATAAAAAATTACAGAGTAACAGAATGGATGTGAAACCAGGACCCATCCTTCTGCTGAATCCAAGAAACACATTTTAACATCAAGAATAGGCATCACTTGAGGAAAAAGGGTGGAAACAGATATTTCAAGCAGTTGAACCTGCCTGAGAAGCAAATGGATGGAGCCATTTTAATATATGACAAAATGATTTCAAACCAAAACTAATCATAAGAGAAAGGGAAAGACACTACATACTCATCAAAGGGAAATCTCACCAAAAAGACAGTCAATTCTTAATATCTATGCTCCAAACACAATCGCACCTAAGTTCGTAAATAAAGCACCACATAGCTTAAATCACATGTTGATCCTCACATACTGGAGGATACTTCATAGGGGGAGACTTCAATATCTCACTCTCACCAATAGACAGGTCATTCAAATAAATAGTCACGAAATGCTAAAGCTAACTGATGTTATAAACAAAATGGACCTAACAATTATTTACAGAACATTTCACCCAAATACAAAAGAACAGCTTCTTCTCAGTACCTTGTAGAACTTTCTCCAAAATTCACCATATACTTTGACACAAAGTAAATCTCAATAGATACAGGAAAATTAAAATTGCACCCTTAATCCTATCTGAGCACCATGGAGTAAAGCTGGATGTCTATGGTGATATGTTACATATTTAATAAAACCTAGAATATCAAGAGATCAGCATACAGTCAAAAACTAGGCAGGTATAATTCAGGAAGTTTTTGATCTTTGAGTACAAGGTCAAACAGTTGGGCTTCAATGGCACATACCTTTAATCCCAGCACAGGAAAAGCTGGGAGTGGTGACCTATGCCTTTAATCCCATAACTCCAGAGACAGAAAACTTTCTGTGTTTCTGTGAGTTCAAGGCTGACTACCAATTAGAGTAGTTCCCGCCTTTAATCTTAACGTGGAGGGGATACAGCTGGGCAAAGAAGGTATTTAAGGCAAGAGGGGAAAACAGCAGAAATTAGAAGCGACCAGGAGAGGCTGAGGAAGCTGGAAGATGGCTGGGTGAGATTTGACTGTGGTGTTTCATCTCTCTGATATTTCAGCCTTCCCCGATATCTGGCTCTGAGTCTCTTTCATTACAATCGGAATTCATGATACAGATGTTAACACAACAGAAACAATTGAAAGTTTGAAAACTCTAGGAAACTGGATAACTCCTACTGAGCGGAAATGGGTCAAGACAGAAATTAAAGCCTGTCTAGAATTGAATGAAAACGAATACACAATGTACCCAAATTTATGGGACTCAATGAAGTTATAAGAAGCAAGTTCATAGCATTAAGTTCCTACATAAAAAACTGGAGAGATTGCATACTAACAACATAATAGCATACCTAAAAGCTTTAGAACAAGAAGAAATCACACTCAAAAAAGAGTAGATGGCAATAATAGAACTCAGGCCTGAAATTAATCAAATAAAAAAAATACCAAAAAATCAATGAAGCAGAGTTGTTTCTTGATAAAAATCAATAAAATTAATAAGCCCTTATCCAAAATTAACTAAAAAGTGGAGAGAAAATATTCATGTTAACAAAATCCTAAATGAAATGAACAAAGCAACAGACACTGAGGAAATCCAGAGAATCGTAAGGACAGAATTTAAGAACCTGTACTCCACCACATTGTAAAATCTAAAAGAAATGGATAATTATCTCAATACGTACAATACACCAAAGTTAAATCAAGATCAGATAAGCAATTTAAACAGACCTATGAATCCCAGTGAAATAGAAGGAGTAATTTAAAGTCTCCCAAACTTAAAAAGTCCAGGGCCAGGTGATTTTAGACATAATTCTACCAGACTTTCAAAGAAGAGTTAATATCAATATTCCTCAAGTTATTTCACAAGATAGAAACCGAAGAAACATTGCTCAATTTGTTTTACCCTGATATCCAAACAACAAAAAACCTGTTGGGAGCACAGCCTGATTGGGCTCACAGATCTCCAGAAAAAACAGGAATATTAAGCACCACATAGAAATGTCTCTCCAATGGAAAATATGTAGAATCTGTTCTTCCATCCAGAAAACTGGGAATTGAAAGTGATTAACAGCCTGGTGATCTATGTCATCTGTTGGGCCATGCCGTATCTAACTCATAGAACCAGAACCAGAGGTGACTAGTAATCTAACTGATCCTTACAGCCAGGGATTCCCCAAGCTCCCACAACCAGGACCAGAGATATCTAATAGTCTAAATGATAGTCTAAATGACCCTTACATTATCTGTATAGCTAAAGGCTCCCAAAAGCTTTTACAGCCAGGACCAGAGATGGCTAATAGCCCAAATGACCTCTACACTATCTGTATGACCAAGACCAGGCCAGAACCTTTCCCAGACCTTTAAATTAGTTCAGATAGCCTATCTCTAGACACTGTCTTCTTGGAAGAAATGATATGTACCCTGAGTCAACTTCTAATTAATTACGCTCCCTTGTGCACGAGGGGATGTATTACACCAGAAAATTCTTTTCCAAATTCTACTGTGTTTCAATTTGTTTGAAATAAGACACCTGGAATCACACTCACTGTGGTGCTTTGACTAAGTATGGCCCTAAGACTCATGTGTTTGAATGCTTGACCCATAGGGACCGGCGCTACTAGGAGATGTTGCCTTGTTGGAGTAGGTGTGGCCTTGTTGGAGGAAGTAAGTCATGGTGGGGGCAGGTTTGTCTGTTTCATATACTCAAGCTATGCCCAGTGTGGTAGGCAGTTCACTTCCTGATGCCTGATGATCCAGATGTAGGACTCTCAGCTCCTTGTCCAGCATTATGTCTGCCTACATACTGCCATGCTTCTTGCCATGATGATTATGGACTAAATCTCTGAACTGTAAGCCAGCCCTAACTAAATGTTATAAGAGTTGCTATGGTCATGGTGTCTCTTCACAGCAATAGAAATCCTGACTAAGATACAAACTGGAAAGGAAGAAGAAAAGTATCTTTATTTGAAGATGATAAGAGTAGTATATGTAAATGACCTGAAACATTCCACTAGGGAATTCTACAGCTAATAAACACTTTCAGAAAAATAGTTGAATACAAAATGAACTCTCCAAAATTAGTAGTCCTCCTATATACAAATCATAAGCAGACTGAGATAAAAATCAGGGAAACAACACCATTCACAATAGCCTCAAATAAAAAAATCTTGGGGGGTAAATCTAACAAAGCAAGATAAAAACTTGCATAATAAAAATTTCAAGTCACTGAAGAAATTGAAGAAGACATCAGAAAGATGGACAGATCTCCCAAGCTCATGGATTGGTAAGATTAACATAGTAAAAAAATGGCCTTCCTACCAAAGCAATCTACAGATTCAATGTAATCTCCATCAAAATTATAAAACAATCCAAAATAATAAAAGAACTGCAGGAAGTCTCACTATCCCCAAATTCAAGTTGTATTACAAAGCTATAGTAATAAAAACAACATGGTATTAGCACAAAAATGGACATGTTGATCAATGAAACTGAATTAAAGACCCAGACACAAATTCACACACCTATACAAACCTGACTTTTGATAAAGGAGCCAAAACACAGACTGAAAAAAAAAAAAGACAGCATCTTCAACAAATGTTAATGATCAAACTATATGTAAAAGAATATATATTATGATCAAATTCCATGTAAAAGAATCCAAATAGATTTGTGTTGATTTTGCTCATGAGAACACACACACACACACACACACACACACACACACACACACACACACACACACACACCAGGGCCACACGAGAGTTTATTCAGGAGAGTTGCCAGGTGAGTACAGGAGCAGAGAAGCAGAAGAAAGAAGAGACAGACAGAGAAAGGGTGGGCATGGATTTACTTAGCCACACTTAGAGGTGTGCCCTTTGTATGCATTCTGCTGGCACCATGTTGGCTTCACCACATGGCATGCCAGGAATCCTTGCAATTTGTACTTCTCTTTTGAGCTGGGAAAATCTTTCTCATATCTGGGCCATGCCTTCTACTGGAAGCTTATATAAGAACCTGAAGAAGGAGGCTTTTGATTTTTGACTGCTTGCTGTAAAGTTTATTTCTTCACTGGCATTAGAGCCTACTTCTTCCAGATTCCAGCCTATACTGAAGACCAGCTAAGACATCCAGCCTCATAGACTGAGAACCTATTGGGTTCTTAGACTTCCACTCATAACAAGCCATCACTGGATTAACTGGACCACAACCTGTAAAGTCATTCTAATAAGTGCTTCTCCTCCTCCATAAAGAAATTCACTTTATAAATTCCATTACTCTAGAGAACCTGACTAACAACAGCAGAGGAAGAGTTCCAACTGGCCACCTCTTGCCACCAAATGAATCTTTCAGCACTGGGAATGGGTCACATCTAATTGAGTTATCGGACCCAGGCTGTTGCCATGGTTATATGTTGCTCTTTGCAAACTGACACCAAGGTTCATTGCTGAAGACAACACCTATACAACTCATTGAACATGAAGAATGGAGAAGTCGAGCTGGTACCTATATAGAACTTTTCACCTCTCTGTTCTAACATCTTTGGTTAAGGAAGGTATCTGATCAGCTACCAACATAGAAACATAAACACAAGCCAGCCACAAATCCTTTGATCTACAATGGTGTCCTACGTGCAAGATATGTTAATACAATTGTGGCACAAAGCTTGCAGGATTAACCAACCAATATCTAATTTGAGTTAATGCCCACTCTGTGAAATGGAAGCCATACCCAACACATCTTAGATAGCCAATAATTTGGAACTAGGTAGCACAGGGACCTAGGGTAAAACTAAATACTATTTTTTTAAAGAGAACTGATAAAATGATTCCTAATGACATTCTGCTATACCCATAGATGTAGTGGTATTTTGGTACCTTGTAAATATTTGTCCCTCCTACTAGTTTTATAAAAACGCTGATTGGCTGAAGGCAGACAGGAAGTGTGGGTGGAGCTACCAGACTGGGAACCTCTGAACAGAAAGAACCAGAGCTGCCAGGAGACGCAGAGGTGATGCTGCTGAGAAAAGGTACCGAGCCACATGGCTGAACAGGATATGAGAGATGGATTGAGTTCAGATGAAAGAGTTAGCAAGTTATATGCCTGGGCCCTAGGTCAATCAGCATAAAAATAATACAAGCGTCTGTGTGATCCTGTGGGACTATAAGTCGGAACATTAAGGATAGGCCCAAAAGTCCAGGCCAGAAACCTATGACAACACATAGGTCAGTGTCTTGCTCAGCCATCATTGGAGAAACTTTCTCCTGCAGCAGTTAAAAACAAATACACAGGGACAGACAGACATTATACAGGGAGTGAGATGCCTTGGAACACTTCACTCTAAATTGGATTTCTCCAACAATTCCCTCCCCTCAGAGCTCAGGAAACCTATGGAAGAGATGGTGGGAAGAGTATAAGAGCTGGAAGAGATGAAGATGTCAAGAAAGCAAGGCCTTTTAAATCAACACACTCCAAGTTCACATGAACTCACAGAGACCAAGGCAGCAGCATGCACAGGGCCTGCCTGGGTCAGCACCAAATCCTCTGTGCATGCATTCTGGCTTCCAGTTTAATGTTTCCATGGGATTCCTGAGTGTATTAACAAGTGGGTCTCTGGTTCTTGTGCCTCCTCTTGGACTCTTTTGGTTTGTCTTGTCCAACTCCAATGTGCTAGTTTTTGTTTTATCTTATATTTTATTTTGCTATTTTTTTATTATCCCTTATAAGCTTATTCTTCTATAATGAGAGACTGAAGAGACTGGAGGTATATGGGAGGGAGGGAAAAAGGAAGGGCATGGGAGGATCTAGGAGAAGTAAAGGGGAAAGGCTGTAATTGGGATATATTATGTGAGAAAAGGAATCTATTTTCAATAAAGGGGGGAAGAAATGAAGTTGTAAAAAGTGCCTATGAGAACAATCTAGAAATTTATTTTTTCTCACAATTCCTTGGGGTCCTGTCCATGAGGACTTGGTCCCATGTATACATTTGTATGGAACATCATAGCCAAAGGAAGGCATGGTTGAGGGCTCCTTTGCCTCATAGCATATAGCAGAAGGAGCAAAGAGGTCACTGGGTTGCCATCAGTGATCTGCTTCCTCTCTAGACCCAACCTCCTAAAGCCTTCAGAACCTCCTTGTCCATGTTAGTTTTATTGTCAGTTTGATACAACCTAGAGTCACCAGGAAAGAGGGAACTTCAACTGAAGGATCACCTTGATCAGGCTGACATGTAACCACTTCTATGAGAAAACATCTTAATTGATCATTGATATGGGAGGACCCTACCCACTGTGGGCGGCACCATCCCTAGGCTGTTGAAGAAAACTAGCTGAGCGGAGTTAGGGAACAATCTAATAAGTATCATTCCTTCATGGTTCCTGTTTCACTTCTTGCTTCTGTTTCTGTCCTGACTTTCCTCAATCGTGACGGACTCCTCTCCAACAAAAATTTCAAAACAAGAGTCAGATTTGAGATTACTTCCAAATCCCAAGTGACTCCTGAGCAACTCTGTCTCAGCAGGAGGCAGGGGTGGAGAGGGCCCTGTTGTTTATAGATGGCTTTTCTCAGGCTGGATGACGCTTGTCTGGGTAGAGGATTCGATCTTCAGAGGTTTCATCGTGGAATGATTCTGTGGACGTCGTTCCTGAATGGGGAATGGAATTGTTAAGCTCATTATAGCATTCAGCTTGGTTTCTTGTTTCTCAACTCCAAAGACAAGACTGGAGGAAAGGAAGGCTGGACAAAGCCAGATCTATAAGATGCCACACTCACCCCAGACAACCTCTCCTGCACCTGCTGTTTCTCCAGACACTGTGAAGTCCATTTGTTCTCTAAAGATGAGGAAATGTGGGGTGAGACAGAATATTCTGGGGAGCTCGGCCCAGACATAAAGAGCCAAGGAACTCAGGCCAGGGAAGAGGAAGGTCCTGGAAGGCTGCCTTGATGGAGAAGTCTCAGTAGGTATAATCATGGCAAAGAGACACGTACTGGCAGTGGGCGAGAGGACTGAGTTAGACAGGCAGGCCAAAGTCCAGAACAGAACAATATGACTTCAACAACGGACTGAAAACCCAAACCCTGGCCATGTGCATGAAGTCTCTCTTCATACCACCCAAAGCGCCATCTCTGAAAAGAGAAAGGGCAGTGTCTTCATTAGGGTCACTATTGCTATGATGGGACACCATGACCAAAGCAAGGGGAGGAAAGAGTTTATTCGGCTCACACTTCAATCGTAGCCCATTGATGAAGGAAGTCAGGACAGGAACTCAAGCAGGTACTGAACCTGGAGGCAGGAGCTGATGTAGAGGCCATAGAGGGATGCTGCTTACTGGATAGCTCTCCATGGCTTGCCCAGCCTGCTTTCTCTCTCTCTCTCTCTCTCTCTCTCTCTCTCTCTCTCTCTCTCTCTCTCTCTCTCTCGGCAGATCTGCAGCTCACAACTGTCTGTAACTCCAAGATCTGACCCCCTCACATACACATACATGCAGGCAAAACACTAATGTACATAAAATAAAAATAAATAAATTAAAAAGAGACAAATCTTTTTATTTTTATTATTTTTATTTTTTAAGATTTATTTATTATGTATCCAGTATTCTGCCTGCATGTATACCTGCACAACAGAAGAGGGTGTCAGATCACATTACAGATGGTTGTGAGCCACTAGGTGGTTGCTGGGAATTGAACTCAGTACCTCTGGAAGAGGAGTCAGTGCTCTTAAGCTCTGAGCCATCTCTCCAGCTCCCAGCCTGCTTTCTTATAGTACCCAGGACCACCAGCCAAAGATGGCACCATTTACAATGGCCTGAGCCCTCCCCCACCAAACACTAATTTTAAAATGTCTTATAGCTGGATTTTATGGAGGCATTTTCTCAATTGGGGTTCTCTCCTTTTATACCTCTAGCTTGACATAAAACTAGCCAGTACAGAGAGGCTTCAAATTATCCTACTACCTAAGCCACTGATGAGCAAACTCTGCCTCATCGTGGTGGGTGGGATCATGAAGTGCTGAGAACACTTTGGAAAAGAGTTCATAGCTTTTCGAATGACTACACACAGGGAGTCACAGCAAGGTAGACCCAAGCAAAATGAAAACACATGTCCACAAGAAACCTGTGCTCCAAGGTTAGGACCATCTCGAGTTACAGCAATATGAAACATAGGTCAGCTTCCAGCCAGATTAAAATAAAACCTCACATGAGAATTATAGTGGAATTGAACTGTAATTCAACTGTTCCTGGATTGAACATTAATCGCCTGGGCCTCCTGACGTTTATAGACTGGCTCCCTCAACCACACCAGATACACATGCCTCTGGCCCAGAGCCTCTGCTACAGTAGACCACATTCTAAGATCTAAATTAGCACACCTTAGGAAAGGCACAACAATAGAAATCATGCTAGGCTGTGGGTTTTTACCATAATGGGGAAATGGCACTAGAGGGTTTTTGTTTGCTTGTTTGTTTGGTTTTTGTTAAATGACATAGTTGGAAAAGCCAAAATATCTGAAAAATAAACATATTTATAAATAACACATATGCCAAAAATGAAATCCAAAGAGAAGAAAGTTAAACATATTTTTATGTACTTGTGTGTGTGTGTGTGTGTACCAGAAAATGAAAGATAACCTCAGGTGTCATCCTCAGGCAATTCACACTCTTAGACACTCTCATTGGCCTGGTCTTCACCAAGTAGTCTAGGTTGGCTGGCTAGGGAGGCCCCAGTATCTACCATCTCTACCACTTCAGTTCTGGAATTATAAATGCATATGGTATAGTTGGGTTGGGTTTTTTTTTTTTTTTTTTTTGCCAACTTAACTCAGGCCAGGGTCATCTGAAAAGAGAGAATTGGCAGGAAAGTCTGTGGGGCATTTTCGTGCTTGATGACTGACATGGGAAGACTCAGTCCAATGTGAGCAGCACTACCCGTAGGCATGTGGTACTGTAAGAAAGTAGTTTGGATAAGCTAGTGAGCAGCATTCCTCTATAACCTCTGCATCAGCTCCTGCCTTGACCTCCTGGCCGGGCTTCCACTGATGATCATGATGTGTAAGATAAAATTAACCCTGTCCTCCCACAGGCTGTTTTTGGTCATTGTGTTTATCATAGCAAACCTATGATAAACATGATATCATATCAAACCTATGATATTATAGGAAACCTAACTCACCCAAGACTGTACTTGATAGTCTTATAAAAGTTCTCTGGCTCTAACTTTGGTCCTGATGTTCATGTGACAAGCACATTGTTGGTTAAACTATCTTATCCAAGAACGAGGGATATTTGTAAATCCCCGTGGTGATTTCAACAGTACATTAGCCTGGGCAACCTCACAGCCAGACCAGGGCTGTTCAGTTTCAGCTCTGACATTTGGGGCTGGATAGGCTTTGTTATCAGGTGCTGTCCCACACACCATAGACTGCTTAGCAACATCCTTGGTCCCTCATCCCGGAGATAAAGTGCATGTTCTTCCCTTGGTGTGTGCTTCTGGTACATTTTACTGCCTTTTCAATGGAATGCCATCATTGAGGGGGGGTCTCTTTTTTAACACATTGGATTCATTTTTTCGTGTTCCCTCCTAGCTGCCTGCATCAATTCAGAGGTTTAGGGATTTCATTTTGTTTTTTTGTGTGTTTTTAGTTTTGTTGTTGACTTAATCAAAACTGTAGTAGACTTTTTGAATTTATAATCTAAAATGACAGGGCTTCTTCTCAGCTCCCCTGACCTTTAGGGCTAGATGCTTTCTTGTTACCAGCGGTCTATTCTGTACCCAATATGGTATTTAGCAACATCCTTGGTCCCTATTAGCAATGCTAGTGTATCCCCACTCCTATACAAACATCCCAAATCACAGCAATCAAAACTGTCTCTAGACAATTGCCAGCCTCCCGGGGACAGCACAGCTTTGATACGAACCCAGCATTAGGTAGAGCACTCCTGGTTAAAGGGAGGGACCACAGTTCCCACCTCTGCACCTCTGAGACCAGACTCAGAAGCTGAGCATACCACGGGCGTTCACTTCCCACTCACTGGGATACTTGGCTCTCAAATCATCCCATGAAGAAGACTCATAGTCAAGATGTCCAATCGGAAGCACAGCAGCATCTCTGGGCTAGGTAGCCTGGAGGCTCTGATCCACCGGCCCTGCTAATGCCATGGTAACATTTCTGTCTTGCAGGCTTCCCTAGCCCAAGAGGCAGCAGCTGGGCTTGCGGCTATGGGAAGGGCCGGGTTATCTGTGTGCCTCTTTTCTGAGACTTCAAACTGTGCATGCTGCACCCACCGAGGAGCCTGGATTTTTATAGATACTAAAACGTGTTCAGCATTAAGGCCAGGCAGTCACTGTTTACAATGGGAGCTCACGAGATCTCAGCCCTTCTGGGAAGAATATAAAAGGCTGACTTGAATGTTATAAAAGTTTAGGGGGAAGGAACGCTAATGATCACACAAAAACAGAATGTGACAGAAACTCTGGCCAAAAAGCAGCAGAGTTCGATGGATGCCGTGGGTCCTGGACTGATGGATAAATCCCATCGAGGGAAGAGAGGCGCCCTCTTTACCGTTTCATCCAAGTTCTGATGAGTGTAAGATAAATCACGTTTGGAGAGGAACCAACGTGGCTGGATTAAGTTTTACCACGGTGTTCTGGCATTTCTGGCAAACTTGGACCTAGGTCACTTCATTGAAAACTTACATCTGCCCAACACTTGAAGTCTTGCTTTCCTAAGACACTGTGGAAAAGCAGGCCAGGTCCAGGAAGAGGGGAGGAGCATCCTACATAGCACTGGATGGGACTGGGAGTGAAGTTTTGCCCAGAAATGATTCCATGTTCCATCCAACCTGGGATGTGATCATCCTTTGTCTAAAGGTTGAAGGTCAAAGCAACTTGCACACCTCCTTCTTACAGAGGATGCTTTGGTGCAGCATCTCCCCCACTGCTGAGATTTCACCCAGCCCAGAAATTCCCACCCTCCCTCCCTCTAGGGAGGGCTCAACTTCTTATCTGCATTCTTCAGTGTTCCAGAAACACCCTGAACTTAGGGGGTGGAGGGGGGAGAAAGAAAAAAAAAAACACCAAGGTTTCCAACTTGACTCTTGGAATTGGCTGAGAGAGACACTTTTCTAACCAAAGTGCCCCAGGCCAGCCAGGGCTTAGGTATGAGGAAGCCAGGCCCACTGGTCTCTGGCCATATTGCTCTACAGATCAGTCCCAAGCAGCTTATGTTACTTTCCCGATTTGTCTCGACAGGAGAAACTCAACAGAAGGATTTATTTTGGCTCATGACCTTAGTCCATCATGGCACAGGAGACTTGGTGGCATTCAGGGTGCCAGGGTTCATGAAGCAGAATTAGGCCAGGAAAGAGAGAGGGATTGTATTATTACCTCAACTACAAAGGATCTGCCCCACATGACCTGTATCTGCTAGCCAGCTCCCCCCCGTCCCAGCTTCAATAACCTCCTGAAATAGTACCACTGGCTGGAGACCAAATGCTCAAACTCACGAGCCTGTGGGGAGCATTTCCCATCCACACCATAACAGTCTTCATGGTCAACAGGCTCCTGGATCCACATCCCAAGGCTGAGCTTGGTGTCCAAATGGGCCTCCTCCCATGGTAAGGACCTGAATCATCCATCCCCCAGGGCAGCCTCCTCCAGTGGCTTCAAACCTGTGTGTTAGAGAAGGTAAGCAGCAGATCTTTCAGAACTGAGGCACTGCAGGCCTGGGCTTTTGAGCTGGGTTGGACTCTAGCTCTTGCCATCCCCAGCTGGGACACGTCAGTAAGCTGTATAAACCATGCAGCCTCCAGAAGTCTCACATATGGACTTGCTGTTGTCACAGAGTCAAAGTCACGAAGTTCTCCCTAACAGCCCTACAGCGGTGCTCCTTAACCTTCTTAATGCCATGACCCCTTAATACAGTTCCTCGTATTACGGTGACCCCCCAACCATAACATTATTGTTGTAATTTCATGCCTGTGATTTTGCTACCGTTATGGATTGTAGTGCAAGTATCTGATATGCAGGATTTCTGATATGCAACACCCCCTACGGAGGTCCCAACACACAGGCTGAGGACCACTGACCTACAGGAGTGAATAGCTCAGGCATGACAGGAACAGACCTGCGTGTATCACTACCCAGAAGTGTAACTGTCTAGACAGAGTGTGACATGTAGCTGAGGGTGGCTCTCTCCTGGTAGAATGGATGCTACACAAGGACTGATGTTGTCCTCGCTGCCCTGTCCTCTGCCCCAGGGCACAGAGACACAAAAGAGACGATAAATGTGGCTTTAACTGAGGGCAGAGCTTGGTCCACACACCCATTTTCCCCGCTCACTCCAAGTACTGTCTAGGAAGTCTTTCTCCTATTCTGAGCATCCCATCTGCAGTGTTTCCCGCCATCTAGATGGGACATTTCCCCAACAAACCTAGAGAAAGAAATACTTTAAGTCAAGTGAGAGAGAGACCAGGGTCACCACAGACAAAAAAAAAAAAAAAAAAAAAAAAAAAAAAAAAAAAAAAAAAAAAAAGCTAAAATCCTAAAGGCATAGCCCTTTAGTAATAGTACTTTAAAATATATAAAGCATAGACTAAGTTAAAAAGAAAGAAATTCACTATTGGTCATGTCAACACTATTCTGTCAGTAACAGGAAAAGAAGGCAAAAAAAAAAATTGATGCTAGCAGTAAGGACACGGGCAATTGTCAGCCCACCTGACATGACTGGTATTTACACCATGTTGAAGTACGCAGAGATCGTCACTAAATAAAATGTATGCTGATGCTGTCAAATAAGTCTCAATATATTTAAAGGCACTGAAATTCTAGACAATATGTTTTCTGACTAAAACAAAAGTCAGCCAAAAGCCAATAATAGAAAGATACCTCTATTTTTTTCCCAAATATTTGAAAATCAAAGCGAAATGGCTATAAATAATTTTTGGATCAAAGAAGAACTCACACAGGAAATTACAAAATGCTTTTAGCCTGATTGATGAAACCCTTGTGACATGGTCTGTTTGAAAGGGGATTTAAACAAAGAAGAGATAGCTAAAACCGACGGTTCCAACATCCCTCTAAAAACCCATTACGTGCGTTATCTTCTCAGCTCTGTGGCAGAAACACCGGACAGAGGCAGGGCAAGAGCAGTGTATTGCTCACAGTGCCAGAGGACTCAGTCTGGGGTCACATGACCCAGTGTGCTTGGGCAGAACACCCACAGTGGTGTGAACATGTCATGGAGGATGCTCGCTTCACCACAACCCAAAGCAAAGAACAAGACAGAGAGAAGTCCCCAATACTATATCCCAAGTGTAAGGAAGAAACTGGCCATTTTCAGTAGGAGGCTTTCTTAAGAGCTCATAGGGGTAGTCTGTATGTGGCTGGCCCATGATCAGAAAATGTGGCAGCCTCAAGCTCCAACTTAATAATTAGGTAAGGTTTGTAGCCTAATCCAATAGCATGGGGGATTTGAGAAGGGGGGTATGCTAGATTGTGATTCTCTAAGTCCTGGCCTATGAGAAAAGAAAGACAGGGATTTCTCATAGTTAAAAATTTTAAAACGACTGTTTTGCACCAGGTCAGCACGCTGCTCATCTTTGTCTTTTCTCCATGCTGGTTTTCTTTCTGCAGAGTAGTACATTAAAAACTGCTTCATGGGGGCTGGAGAGATGGCTCAGCGGTTAAGAGCACCATCTGCTCTTCCAGAGGACCCGGGTTTGATTCCCAGCACCCACATGGCAGCTAACAACTGTCTGTAGTTCCAGTTCCAGGCAAACATCAAGGCAAATAAATAAATAAATAAAGTTTTTTTTTTAAAAAAAAAAAAACTGCTTCATGACCACTAGCCTCTTGAATTTGTTATGAACTTATTTCTCCCATATCTGTAGGGTCCAAGGAAATGCTAAAGGGAAACCCCAGACTCAAACAGTATATAAAAGCAAAGAACGTTTATTACTCAAACATGCATGTAGAGTTGTTCACTTGTAGAAAAGGTGAAGACCCTGAAATAAATGTGCACACTTCCTTTAAGCATGGCTAAGAGGAGTTTCAGGAACAGCTGACACCATCTCAGATATGATTGGTTAAGCAAGCAGCAGTTATATTAGTATACTTTTAATTGGCTGAGGGTTAGTCTTATCATTTTTGGACATATTTGCACAAGGTTGGACAAGCTTGAACTTGACTCAGAAGGGGCTGCTGGATTTGTCCTCCAGGCTGGCTCAGGCCTTGTTCCTGAATTCAAGGGCATTGTGGACAAATGGCCCTTTGTGAGACAGACACTTGTTTTCCCTTCCTAGAGAACTAAACTCAGTG
>PVIH01001377.1:70000-151828 GCA_004025045.1 Sigmodon hispidus
TAAATGCCAAAGAACATCTGTGCTTCCAAGGGTAACCATGTCCTATATATATAATACACAGAAGTTTTTATATATTTTATATGTAGGTGTATATATGATGCACAGATGCCTTTTATGTGTAAAATGCAAATATAGATACCCAGTATGTATAAGGTATACAGATGCCCTGTATACATAGGATACACAAATGCCCCGTATACATAAGAGACATAGATACCCTGTATACATAAGAGACACAGCTACCCTTGTACATAAGAGGCACCAATACCCTGTATACATAGGATACACAGATGCTTCATATACATAAGAGGCACTGATACCCTATATATATAAAGAGGCACGAATGCCCCATATACATAATCAATTGACTCTATTGTCAACCTGACTAGATTCTGAATCAGCACAGAAACACACTTCTGAGTGTGCTTATGAGGGTGTTCCAGGAAGGGTTAGCTAAGATGGGAAGAGCTACCCTGAATGTGAGCAGTACCACGCTAGGGGTCAGGTTACTGCACCAAATAAAAAGAGAAGGTGGGCTGAGAACGGGAGTTCACCTCTCTCTGTGTCCTGATTGTGGGTCCACTGTGACCAGGCTTCACACCCCTGCCATGACTGTCCTGCTGTCACCAACTGTGCTCTTGAACTTGGAGCCAAAATAAACCCAACCATCCGTAAGCTGCCTTTGTCCAAAATTTGACTCCAGCAACAAGAAAGGCAACCAGTACCAAAGGATAAAGAGAATGGGAGCTGAGCACAGAGATACACATGTGTTCCTTTGGAACTCACTACTCAGGAGGTAGTGAGTTCAAGACCAGCCTTAGCTACATCATGTCTCAAGAAGGAAAAAAAAGAGAGAAAGAAAGAGACTAAGTCTATGGATTGGTATGTAGGTAAAAATATGTAATAACAGTTAGAAGTAAAAAAAAAATGTCATTAAGATAAAGCAAATAGTTAAATATTAAATAAGAGATAGGCTGAGGACATCGGAAGACAATATGTAAATAAAATTTTTAAATAAGAGAATTTTCATATTTTATTTCATAAATAAGTTTCATAAAACTTAACTACCCCACAAACACAAAGGAAGCAAAAAAATAAGGAAAAATTGAAAACCAAGTAATATACACTAACTGTACAAAGAAAAATCATTGTCACAGCAGAGGCCATGGAGAGTGCTGCTTATTGGCTTGTTCCTTGTGGCTTGTTCAGTATGTTTTCTTATAGAATCCAGGGCCACCAGCCCAGGTGTCACCACCCACAGTGAAATGGGTCCTGCCACATCAATCATTAATCAAGAAAATTCCCTCGTAGTCTTGCCTACATGCTAACCTGATGGAGATAATTGCCAGTGGAGGTCCCTCCCCAGGTGCGTCAGGTTGACAACTGATGCTAACTAGGACACACCTAGTTATATACACACCTTGATATACCGTCAGGTGGATTCAAGCAAAGAGATGGGGAGAAGCATTGAGCAAGACTGACCATTTCTACAGAACGCATGGTCCTGTTCCCAGCGAGAGCATGGGGCTCATGAAAGCAGCCTCAGGAGAGATGAGGAGGAAAGGGAAAACTGGACAGACATCGCATCATCATTCGTGTCTGCCTGCTTGTGGCTGGATGAAACAAGAAGCCGAAGAGGCTGCAGAAAACCTAAACAAGCTACCCCATCCAGTGAGCACGGAACAGGGATGGTGTAGCGCACGGACTCAGTTCAACAGGGACTGTATCTCATGCTCCATTTCAGCACAGAATTAACTCAAACAACGCTTCTTTGTTCATAATGAAACAAAATGCACAACTAATAGCAAGAGAGAGAGAGAGAGAGAGAGAGAGAGAGAGAGAGAGAGAGAGAGAGACTCTTCTACTGGTTAATTAGAATCAGAAACTCCCTGGGCAAAAGACAGGGACATTAACAGGCTAAGGTCAAAGTATTGACCAGAGAAAAGTTCACAGGTCAGAGCATAAATCACTAAAGGTAAAATGATAAAAGAATAAATATCTTATCAAGCAAGCTGAGGGATCACAGTAATCTAAAAGGAAACAGTAAAAAGGGAATTATAAAGATAAAAGCCAAAATTAGTTAGAAAAATAAAACAACAGCAAAACTCATAAACTAAAATTCTAATTGCCTGAACAGAGGACAAACTGGCTTCACCTAGTCACATAAGGGCAGGAAACAAGGACCCAGAAAATCATGTTTAAATAGCCATTGAAACAGAGGGGTTTGGTTTGGGTTTTGTGATTGGGTTGGGTTGGTTTGGTGTGGTGTGGTGTGGTGTGGTGTGATGTGGTGTGGTGTGGTGTGGTGTGGTGTGGTGTGGTGTGGTGTGGTGTGGTGTGGTGTGGTTTGGTTTTGGTTTTTGGTGACTATGAGTGTTTTGTCTGCATGGATGTAGGTGTACTGTGTGTGTACCTGGTGCTCACAGAGGTCAGAAGAGGGCATCAGATCGCCTTGGACTAGAATAACGAATGATTGTAAACCACTGTGTGGGTGCTGGGAATAGAACCTGGGGCATGGGTTTGAGAAGGCAGAACCCACCATAAACTGGGAATTTGTAACTTTTTTTTCCTTCCAAGACACATCTGCTGAAAAGCACCAGAAGCCATGTTTGGAGTTATAGAGAATGTGGATGAAGAGGGGGGTCATGTGTGACGACAGGAGTCGGGATGGAATGGGCCGTGGAGTACAAGTCTCTGGAGAATGAATGACCTGGGCCAGAGCATGAAGCTGCATATGACAGCCCGCTGTCCTGACCAACCCATTCTGATCACTCTGGGACTGTCTCACACCCTCCCCATTCCCTAGATGGACTGCTGTGTACCCTGCAGGCAAGGAAGAGCCTCTGAGAGAGAAGTGAACAGTGTCACTAAATTACTGTCTTCAAGCCAAACCAGAAATCTCTCAGGTGGCAGTGGAAAGAGCCAGCCCAGGTAAGGCATTTAACAGTCTGGATATTAGGAGCAAGTGCCTTCTGGGTATCCAAGGAACCTAGAAGCAGAAAGACCACCCCCTTGCTATCCATGCACTCGGGAATTAGGGTCATGTGATTGATGCAGGCAGGAGTTCACCCTCAAAGACCAGACTCTGTGCTAACCTAAGTTCATCTTCCTACTTGCTAAGAACTTGGAGGCCCCTCAGGGGAGGTAGAGGCCCGCCAAACACTTTACCCACGGGTGCTGATAACAGGGCATTGGGATTAAAGATGCTCAAAGAGAGAAAGGTCTGCTCAGAAGAGGTGCTGTTCCTGAGCCCCACCCCAGTGCGCAGGATTGGTACTTACACAGTCATCTTAAAGACTAGCTGGGATAACGCTTGGAGAAAGCGTCCAAGGCCAAGGGTGAGCTTTCTTGTCTCAGAGCCAGGACTCCAGGGTGAGGCACACAGGTGGGAGATCTAGGCAGGTAGCCAGAATGCCAAATCCCAGAAACCCTCCTGGATGCTTCTATCTACTGACTTCTCTGTCTTCTAGCCAGGCCTCAGTGTCTTCAGCATGGCACCATTAACTAACTAGGGTAGTGAACAAGATAGGGAAGCATCTTTCTTGTGTCTATCAGCATTACTCACCCCATCCTCATTATGCTGGGCAGTCTCAGGCCTTGACCACAGGCTCCCAAATGCAGACTTACTAGATTCTGGGTGCTGGGCTGAATGAGATACTCAGCCCACTCAACACCTAGATCTGAGGGGAGAAAAAAAATGCATCATACCCACAGAGGCAGCATGGCTCTTCTCTGGAGGATGATGGAGAGCATGCAGGGAGTAGTCTGTGGGTAGCAACAATCCTGTAACTGCCCTGGGTAAACCCTGTTTGCAACCAGCTAAAAAGATCCACTGAGACTCCAGTGCATACCCTGGAGAGCTGATGTCAATGTCAGAGTTGGGTCAAGGCCTTGGGGAAGGATTTCTCTATGGGAACCTCAGAAGGCATCTAACTGGCCACCAACTTCATTGATAATTGTGAAGAACACTTCCAGATTGAGTCATATTCCAAAGCCACATAAGACATCAGGGGATGTTGAGACAGCTCCACCAGACCTGGCTGTGCCCTTTTTCCAACTTCTAGTGAGACCATAAATTAAAAATGAATTAAGTACAAATGAATTCAGTAGGCTATTTTATTTAACTCAAATCACAGATGAGCACTCCAGATCTATGAACCATTCACATGGGAGTTATTGAGACGGTCTCAGCTGGACCTAAACAAGGCTTAGTTTGGGGGACACTTTAGGTTGGACTGGAAAGTCACTCTCAGGTAGGGAGAAGGACAAGGATGAGTCCAGGCTCTGCACTCCTGGGTGCTGTCCTTGGGAATGAATGAGTACCTAAGCTCTGAACCATAGTCTCCCCCTTAACCTTTGCTGTGCAGCATGGCCCTGGACATAGAGCAAGTGACTTCAGTTCAGTTCTGTCTTAACAGAGAATCAAGTTCATATTCATGGGGGTGGGAATGTCCAAGCAAGTTCATTTCTTCCACCATGGGATCTTGTTCATGTGAAGTGACAGAGATTCAGTCCCACTTGGAAACACCCCTGGAATAGTTTTACCCCCATGTTGGCTTCCAACTACACCCAGAGCTACAGCTTCAGTCTTCCGGTGTCTGGAAGTTGGGCAGCGTCTTGGGGGCCTTCATTTCTAGAGAACAGACGGAGCTGCCTGAGGGGACATATGGCTTTCTTCTGATCACAGGAGAAAGGAGCCTGGATTCTAGTCTTAAATTTATTTCAAATACCATCTATTTATGAGGCCCAGGCAATTTTTACTTTCTAGCTTTGAAATGCTTAAAGTTTGAGACTGTAGATCTGGGGGTGGGGAGGACATATCTTTCTTTGTTGTATTTTTTTTTCAGCCCACTGAATACCTGAGGCCAGTTAACTGAGTCTCAAATGTTCACACTGCACAGTGAAAGAGGCCCAACCATTACATACCTCCCAGGAACGTTTGCATCCTGGGGGAGAGGGGGTGGTAACCATCAAAGGACACATGATGTCACCAGGCCTGCTCCATCATGGCCTACACATAAGTCAGCTTAACAGGAATCTGGTTTTCAAAGAGCCAAGCAGTACAGCGAGCATTTCTGCTGACATGGAGTGTCCCTTGCCAGCTGGCTGCTCTGAGTGCCGTGGGCCATGTAAGGCAGCTAATGAGTTACGTTTGCCTTCAAACAGACTTACTACAAACCGAAGCCAAGATGTATATGATAAGTTGTCGTCAGGATCCAATGGGCTATAGAGAAAGCAGGGTAAGTGGTCAAAAAACAAAATTATCTTTTTTTTTTCTCTAGAAATGCAGTGTAAAACCATGGCCAGCATGTTAAATCTAAGCACTTTCATCAAACATGAATGGACCAATCTCATACACAGTTGATCAGGCCCTTAAAAAGTCAACCCAGGCAAGGTCAGCTTCCAAGATCCAGCTTCAAGCCTTCCTGTTCCCTTTTACAACACAGGGCCCTTTTGAGCAAGACAATGGGATTTGGCGACTGCTGTGGACCCATTCTGGAGTTTAAGACAGATGAACAGGTATAAAGTACATGATGGGGCTGGAGAGATGGCTCAGCAGTTAAGAGCACTGTCTGCTCTTCCAGAGGACCCGGGTTCGATTCCCAGCACCCACATGGCAGCTAACAACTGTCTGTAGTTCCAGTTCCAGGCAAAACACCAAGGCAAATAAATAAATAATAAATAAATAAAGTTTAAAAAAAAATCTAAAGTACATGGTATGAGCAAGTTACAGGGCTGGGCTGTGAGTCCTGAACCCAGAGAGCCTACAGGGTAAAGACCACACCAGCCAAAGATCAGTGTCAGTAGTGGGGATTGGTGCAGAAAAGGCATGTCAGGATAGAAATTATAGCAGGGGTGGAGCTCACCTACCAGCATCTGAGACTTCTCCCCTAACCAGGGGCAAATGTCACTTAGAGTGAAAGACACAAGGAGACTCATTACTAACTGGCTGGAACCAGAAATAAGCTGGAGGAGACAACTGAGATGACTGATGAGGTGTCCTCAGTCATGAATTCTCATTAAAGCAGATCTCAGCAGTGGCCAAACCACCTTAGCTGCAGCCACCAGTGTCCAGGGCAGGGAAGGGCTACTCTGTGAAGGGAGGGTGGGAGCCGGAAGCTGTGGTCAGAGCAGACTGAAGAACACCTGGTCTTCAGACCAAAACCCAATGAACTCGCCCTCTCTGGAAAGGCATGGTGGGGTAAGAAGAACCACCCCCCTCCCCATACCACAACAAACACAGAAGGACCCTGGCCCCCAGCTCTTCTGAGGATCCACAGTTGGCTGCAAAGTGTTACCAGATGGAGCATGGGAGCCCAACAGAGAAAGCAGCAAGCTACAGAGACCTATTTGTTCTCTGCCCCTCCATCTCTACTGCTATACACATCTCTTCTCCTCTGCTCCCCATTCCCATCCACCCCCAACTTTTATGCCACTTAAGCCCATGTCTCCATGTCAAAATCCCAGTGACTAGAAGTGGGTGTCATGCCTGGTCTCGGAGGCAGGTCCTTGTGGGAGGTTTGGAGTCACTGCAGTGTGCTGGCTCTCTGTAAAGATTTGTTGCTCATATTAGTTTAATAAAATTCTGATTGGCCAGTAGGAAGTATAGGCAGGGCTAGCAGACTAGGGGAATGCTGGGAAGCGAAAGAGCAGAGCAGAGACTACAATGAGATGCAGAGGAAGAGGGATGAGAATGCTGCTCTGAGCAAAGGTACCAAGCCATGTGGCTAATCATGGGTTAGTTTAAGAGTAAGCATTAGCAAGTGATATGCCTGAGCCATAGGTCAACCAGCTTATAATTAATATAAACCTTTGTGTGATTATTTGGGTCTGAAGGTCTGGACCTTGGGCCTAGGCCATGCTGAAAACTTCTTACTGCAGCAGTATGAACTCAGTTAAGATTATGGGGCCTATGGACTCTAAGCCTTGGGATCTACAGTCACATGAAACCCATGCCTCAGCATCTCTTCTCTCCCCTTCTTCCCTGACTCCACCACAGAGCTCAGTGAGTTCTTCAAGCCTGAGAAGGAAATCCAAGTCTGCTCTTTAGGGATTATACAACCTTGCAATACTCACAGGGTTGGCTCAATACCTGTGACTGCACCCAGAGGCAGCAGTGTGAGCTCTAGAGTTTTATAAGAACTCCAGCTCAGCTAGATCCTTCGTGCTCCCAGCAGGCTCTGGGTCAGCCCAAGAACTTCACAATAACAATGTGAGGGGCACACTGCATAGAGAAACCTAAGAACAATCCAAGAAGACTATGACCATGACCACAGTATGGGCCAAGCCATCAGGCTGCCCTACCTTATCTGGCCCTGCACCCTGCTGTCTGCATACCTCTGGAACAATCCATTGCTATGTCTGAATGGCATGTAAATCTTTGATGGCCATGGAGTCTCACCCAGTGGCCCTGGGACTTACTAACTGGCTTTCCTTGTGCTGTGACCTGCTGACATGTCTGTGACTGTAACTGCCATTCTTTGAATTGATCTTAGGAGCTGGAAGACAATGTGACCCAGCATCCTGGCATAGTACACACCCTTCTCAGCCATCCCGGCTGCTAGGAGCAGAAAACAGGGACTGTGCATTAACAGGAGAGCAGTGTGGCTGCAGTAAGGAAGGAAACTGTGTGCAGTGGCCTCAGTACCAACTGTCTGTCACAGGCACTTTTTGTACAGAGCTGTGTAACATTTCCACCTGATGCTGCTATGTTGGAAATGCCTTCTTATACCCCAGGAGCATAAGAAATATTCACCAATGTGTCCCTTGAATTCTCCTACCATTTCACTTGTGTTCTACTTATCTCTTAAAGCCATCTGGAGTTTATTTCACTATGAGGTAAGAATCTAACTTTAGAATTGGGGGCATTTTTTTCTCTCCATAAAAAAATGTAACAACTTATGTCAGTGACATTTATTGCACAACCCATCTTTTCCACACGGATTTAATCATCTTTGTTCATGTAATGAACTTGAACTGTCTTGAGTCACTTCTGAATGGTCTTTCTGCTGGTCTGTGAACTCTGCCTCCCTTTCGTCATTGCTGTCACCTCAGGGTGACACCTGGCACTTGGGTCACCCCCAATTGCTATGATCCAGAACTGGTTATTCTTTTTTTAATGTTTGTGTTTATATTTAATTACATGTATGCATATGTGTCGTGGGGAGGATGTGAGGTTGTGCACATGAGTGCAGGTGCCCATGGAGGCCAGAGAGTGTGCTGGATCCCTTGAAACTGGAGTTACAGGAGGTTGGGAGCCACTGGGAACTGAATTCTAGTCCCCTCAAGAGTATCACATACTCTTAACTTCAGAGCACTTTATCTCTCCAGCCTCGGCTATTCTTGTACAAGCTTCTAAGACTTGTGGATTGTGACCCTTTTGAGGGTTAAATAATCCTTTCACAGTGTTGAGTATCAGATATCCTGCATATCAGATATTTATATTATGTTTCATCACAGGAGCAAAATTACACTTATGAATAAGCAATGAAATAACTTTATGGTTGGGGGGGTCATCACAACACGAGGGACTGTATTAAATGGTAGCAGCCTTAGGAAGGTTGAGAATCACTGTTCTAAGGGAACAGACATCCTCTTGTCCCCCTAAAGGACTTTTGGAAAGTTAGTTCAAATGTCACCCATGGAGCATTAGATACCCCTTTAGGGAATTCTAGTGTATTTGAGTGAGGCTCTCTCCTAGGAGCATGGGCTGACTTGCAAATACCAATTAAACACTGGTTATTTTTCTCCTGAGCCCAAAACCTTGTCCCCGTCTTCACATTATTCGTATAATTTTGACTGCATTGCCTCCTACCTATGCATTCTGAAGGTTTCCCAGGCTTGCCCTCCACTCACTGTGGAAATGTCCAGAAGGATTCATTTTGCTCTTTACAGAGCCTAAAGTTTAACACGTGCTCCAGCTTCAAAGGCACACATTTCTCCAGTCCCGCTCCTTCTACCTCCACCGCCTCTTGCCTGTCCATTCCATCTCTGATGCTTATTTTTCTTGCATTTCTAATTTCATTTAAAATTTTCTTGGTTTGAGATTATAAGAAAAGCCCTGTTTAGCTGCATCCTCTTCAGGACAGTTGTCCACCATCACATCTTGACTTATACCCAGAGCCGCTGCGGCACAGGGCTACACTGTTCCCACCACACCCCGACCCCAGCTTTACATCTGGACACTTGGCCACTCAAGCACCTCTCTCCCTGGCACAGTTGACTTCTAAAATCGACCAGTTCTCAGCCCTGGTCTTCTTCACCACCCTAGGGTGATATTTGCAGAAGACCACATCCAAGGCACTTCCACACAGGCCACCTAGCCCCAGTCACATTGACCCCATTCAAGCTTTTCTTGACTATGACATCTAAAAATTCTCTAAACTACAGTGAATTCTATCAGCTTTACTCTAGCCTGTCATTTCTCATCAGGGCTGTGAATCAAAGGGCTCAGCCTGTGTCTTCAAACTGACACTTTTGAAAAGACATGTGCATGGGCTGTGACATCTCATTTGTGTGTCTTCTCATGGTTAAGCTCAGCTCCTCCTCCATTTTGATACCACCAAATGCTTTGATTCTGTTTCCTTCTCTTCTCCAAGGACACCATGCTCAGCAAGAGGAGTAACTGCGCCCAGGTGTCAGGATGGCTTCATGAGCAATAGCAATGACAGGTATAGAAACCTCAGTGCTTTTGAAGGTAAAGAAGCACCATTCCTCACCAAGAGCAAGGGAGTCGAGCAGAGTGAAGACCTTGGAGATGAGCAGACACAGAAGAGTAAGTACCTGTAGGGGGCATGATGCCACAGCAGGTCAGAGGGTACCAGCAGGCAGTTCAGGAGGGGTTGAATTTCTGCTGCTATGATGTAGCCTTGAGTCCTTTTGGGTACCCTTGCTTTACCTGCCCCAGAGGACCTCACCACACCAGTGATAGCACTGAATCACTGATTGGCGAGTGACTTGTAAAACAGGAAGTATCTTATTAGTAAGGTGATTTTTGTCACCTTCCAGCTTGCCTTGTGAAGTTGTGTTGGATGATGTATTATTCATTTGATACTACAATACAATCTGTAGGCTGACTATGCTATAAAGAAAACAGGTTCATCTGGATCACAGTTCTGGAGGATGAAGGACACAGGATTGGTCCCTGCCCAGCTCTGGAAAGAGCCACAATGGATGATGTCACTGTGGTACATGTGATAATAAGGTTATAGGGGTAACAGGAAGCCAGAGAGAGGAAGGCCAGGCCTACTTCTGTGTACCATCTCTCATGAGGATTAAGCAGCATTCTAGAAGCCCCTTTTCCAGACCAGCATCCCAGTGACCTCCCTGGCCCATTACCTCCTAACATGCTCTGCTGAGAAACACACATCCTACATGTGAGCCCTGGAGGCACAGGCCACACCCAGCCTCTAGCAAATAGCCATGTCATGCCAGTCCCCCCACAAGACCTTTCATGGCTAGCATCTTTATCACTGTCGCGTCTCCATCATCACCCCCACTTATCTATGTGCCGTGGAACATTTTTGCCTACATTACCCAATCCATCCCTCATGGAGTTCCATGAGACACTTGAACATACATCACCCTGTGAAACATATTTCACAGATAAAGGAACAAGGCCTGATCCCAAGGCTCAGATGTTTCTCCCATGGAGGGAGGTAGCTTGTCCAAGTTCACAAAGCCAGAAAGGGCTGCATCACGTCTGGATGAGAGCACTATGTCTTTTCCTCCCCATAGTCCATTCCGCTGGCTGATCTGGAAGGAATGAAGAAACTCATCAGGATAGAGCTAGAGTCACAGCAGCAAGAATGAGGCAGACAAGGCAGAGAGCAGAATACAAGGAACATCCACACTCCAGGCTTGTGTCCAGACCGGATTCCTGCACGACCTGCTGACTGTGTCCATTTGATCCCAGGCTATGGCACTGCAGATCCAGTTACCATCAGAACGTGTCCTGAGCAAACAGCACAGAAATAGAGGTAGCACTGCCAGTACCAAGGGCAGCTAGTAGTATCTGACTTCCAATTAATATTTCTTAAAAACCCACAGGACATTCTTGTGCGTGCCTGGCATTAAATATCTGTGCCCAATGTGTCTATGAGTTAATAAAATATCCACTTTTAATATAATAATAGATAACAAGTGAGCTGGCATCACTAGTGAGATGCTCTGCTCTCTGGGAGAGAAGGCACTTAGCCGGCCCACCTCACTTCTGGGCAGGCAGCACTATTGCAGTGGCCTTAGGGACTCAGGAGTGGCCTGAAGCCCTGGTACTGGCAGATGAGATGCTGCTGACCTTAGGTACCAATAAGGAAAGCAGGAGACAGGAGGACCCTAGAGATAGATCATCTGTGACTGTCAATTATGTAACAAGCCAGAAAAGAGGCATGCCTCTCCATCTCTCTCCTCTCCTCCTCTCCCCTTTCTCTCTCAGTGAGGACACTGAAATTGCTGTACTAGCAACCTTCATTAAAACCATGCCTTGCTTCATGAAATGCCAGAAGCACTATAGACCGGTGATTATATCAAACATAACTATCCACTCGCCCCTTGAATATAACATCCAGCCTCTTATCTGCTGCCACTTCGGGCTCTCTAGTCTGAAGGATGCTGAGCCAAGCTGAGTCAGGTTTCCATGGAAACCTGGATCTTCCTGGGCCTCTGACACCCCTCAAGCTCCATCTCCTGAGGCAGATGTGGCTTCTAAGGTGATTCACTGCATCCCTGGTCCCGCAGCATCCATCTCATCCCTCCTTCCAGCCTCACGGTCACCAACTTCATACTTGGCTGGGGTAGGGACAACTAACTTTAGGCCTTAACACATGTCTCATTTGTCATTACCTAGAAGGAACTGCATGTTTCCCATGGAGAGGAGTCTCTTTGATTCCTTTCCTACCAGGATCCCGAGAAACTTACCAATAGGCTCCAGGGGGCTATGGTCCCTTTCCATAATGTGATCTCTTCCCTGTTCAATCTGCTGTATGTAGAGATCTACTTGGGGCAGCAGTGCCCAGCTGTGGAGCAACAGAAAGCCCTGAGTTATAGAGTAGGTGGTACCTGGGATCACAATCTGTGAAGATAACTCCCCTCGATGCTCCATAAACCAAAGGAATTGGCCTAATTCACATCTTCAGCCCCCACTGGCCTGGAAGGAAGAGAAAGTGAAATGGTAGGGGCAAGACCTCTCTGGTCCAGAGAATGTATCAAGGGACTGAAGGCTGTCCTGTTCAACTCCTGACCTAGAGGGGAGGTCCCAGGCAGATTCCTCATGATTAATCCTATTTAACTCTTGCAAAGCGATGACAACAGAACTCAGTTTATGATCTCATTTATCAACCTCCCTGTCGCTAAAATATGAGATGCAAATGCCCCACCTAAATATTTGAAGAGAAGCCAGTGAGCACCGAGGATAAATTTCCTCTTTAGCAGGACTGGCTAAAGATCATCACTACGGGGTGCTCTCTGGGCTGGCCTCACCTCATGTCATCTGGGGTTTGCTAAGGAGCAAGGGAGGAAATGGACAGGATTCAGATCTTTGTCTTGGGACCCCATCTTCTCCTAAGCCAACACAGAGGCGTGCATGCTATTGCTGCGTGGTCAGAGATGAGAATGATGAGCTTAGCTAGTGTCCAGGAACAAAAGTGGCAATTGTTTGCTGGTGGGAAGAAAGCATTTGTTAGCTCTTAAAACCCTGAAAAATGAGAATAAACATTTCTATGACTCATGGGATGAGTCATGGTGAACAGCCTGCCTGACCTCTGCAAGGTGGGTTCTGGTTGCACTGACTTGGGCTAGCCCTGAGCTCTGAGCTAACTCTAAAGCCAGCTGACCTAGAAATGACAGCAGCAGATGCCCACAGGGCACAAGGTGTCTGTGTATGCTCTGTGCTGTGCCCAGTTTATACACGAAGGTAGAGACTGGGTGATACCGGGATTCCTATGGAAGAGACTGTGTTTTGTGAGATTTCTTTCTCTAGTAACAGAACTGGACTAGCTGTGCATTTGGGGAGGAACATTCTGGATGGAGTCCAGGTGGACCATAGCACCGTCAGTGTGGAAGGATCCATCTTGAAAGCATCTAACGGAAAACAAGCACTCCAATTTATGACTTGGCAGTGACAACCTGTGTCTACTTTCCTGGCCCTATCGCCTCCTACTAGAAGAGCCGACGGCTCTGTCTTAAAGATTTCTCTATGAAGGACAACTGGACTAGAGGATTGGGAAGTTGAGGACCCCTGGAACAGGCCTCCCAGGGACTGGCTGAAGCTGGTGGGTAAATAGCACAGTTCCTTCTGCCTTACTAATTCTAAGGTACATTCTGCAGCAGACCATCAGCCCCAGAGGGAATAGACCCAGCTGTCCACAGAAGTTATTGCCAACCCTCCTATTAATTTTCTTTCCATCTCATGTGGCATTCAGCTGCAGCATTTTCTGGAATAACCATTTGTGTTTAGATCTTTGTCTCGGGGGGTCTATGGGGTGGTTTGAACAAGAATGGTCCCATAGGCTCATATACTTGAGTGCTTAGTCACCAGCAGTGGAACTATTTGAAAGGATTAGAAGGATTAGGAGGTGTGGTCTTGCTGGAGAAAGTGTACCAGTGGGGGTGGACTGGAGGTCTCAAAAGCCCATGCCAGGCCAAGTTCTCTCTGCGCACTGATCACAGCTACTATACCAGCACCATATCTGTGTGTGCCACCATGCCCCCATGATGATAATGAACAAACCCTCTGAAACTCCAACTAAACGCTTTCTTTTATAAAACTTGCCTTGGCCAGGGTGTCTCTTCACAGCAATAGAACACTGACCAAGACAGTGTTTTATTTAGGAAAGTCCACTTGGAGAAAAGATGTGTGTTGCACTTGGGCCACTGGTCTGAAAGGGAAGAAAACCTGGTTCTCTCCTCTGGAAACTCAAAGTCTAAACCTGGGGAAAATAGAGACAGTGACCCGTAGGAATCTGTAGTAGAGGTCAGGATCAACTGAGCACCCTCCAACCATGTTCAGGGGGACCTGCTCCATGTGTATATGGCCCTCCGAGATCCCTATGAGCCCATGACAGCCAGCCAGTCTGTACAAACTCGAGTCTCAGTGACTACTTACTACTGTCTGTGAAACCTTAGCAGCCGCTTGCTGGGCTCCTGACTCTGGTCACTTGCTGGGCTCCTGACTCTGGTGTACTCTGCAATCCTTTGGAGTTTGAATGGCACATCTGTGTGAATATGCATCAAGCGTACAGTCATGGTGCCATTTCAGGCCCACGGGAAACACACGGATACTTCAGTCACAGTGTTTTAGTGACTAATGTGCGAACATAACGTTACCCTCTGCTTTCTGTCTCGAGCTAAAATCGTTTCAGTGTGATTAAAATGGTGAGCATTCATCAAAATAAAATTATAAAAATCCTAAAAAGAAATGTTAGTTAAATATAACCAGAAGATGGGTAAATAATTTCCTGAGAGGCCTCAATGATAAAAATGACATAAAGAAAACACACAAAACTGCTTTATAATCAATCAACAAGGTCAAAAGGGAAACGGCAGCGTAGGCACAGTGTTTGCAGCCAGGATGGGCACAATGCTGGCACAGTGCCAAGCTCAAGGCACAGTGTCAATATACTGACAGCATTCAAAAGGCAGTAAGTGCTGAGGTAAATAAGACTGTGTAAACTAGGAGAGCATAGTATCATACTAGTTGTTAAGGACGGCCATATCTTGTGTTCCTTCACAGAGAAAGGGAGTTGTGAGCAGTGAGCTGGGGAGAAAGCATATGTGATAAGTGCCAACCTCACAAGCCTGAGGACCCAAGTTGGATCCCCAGGACCCACATACAAAAGCCACATAAGGCAGCACATGCTTATAATCCCAGTGCTGGCGAGGTGAAAACACTTGAGGCTCACTGGCCAGCCTAATCTACTCAGAGAACTCTAGGTCAGTGAGAAACCCTTTCTCCAAAAATAAGGGGGAAAGATCCTGGGCAGCAGGGACACCAAGATTGACTTGAGTCCTCTACATAGATATACACATACATGCACAGGCACCACATACATAAACACATGCACACACACACACACACACACACACACACACACACACACACACACAAACATACACACACACTGAAAAATAAAACAACAAAAGCTACCCTGAAACCTGGACAGGAGGTCACTGTCCTGAGCTGAAGGTTTGAGACACACATGCACCACCAATTTCCAAGGGCTCACCAGCCCCCACCCCCATGGATTCCACTCCAGCAAGTTAATCTCCCCCCTCCCCACCTATAAAAGTGATGTCAGAAAGATACCAACTACAGAGTGTTTTAAAGAACAAGATATCAGATGGAACCATGAATTTGATGGAATAAACTAACCAAACTGTAGAAGATGTCACAGATGTGGAAAAACAACATTGATCCAACCCAGGTATTTGTATAGCAAATGCTCACAAAAGGAAGTTAGTTGAAATCAGAAGTTAAGTGTAGGGGGTTTGGGGTAAACATAGAGACGCTCGGCCACTCACAGGCACCCCCTAGTGTACTTCCATGGATCCTAACTTTAATAAGGGTATATAATAAGAATAGAAAAAAATCAGCCCCAGCTATTTCATTTTAAATAAGATGATTAAACATAAATCATCTGTACATTCAAATAAGACAGAAAGGCATAAAGTCTTCCCATTTAAAAAATAAAAAAGGAAAGAAATCATAGTATATAGAAAATTAAGAAATTATGAAAGAGAACCACATCATTAATAAATAAAGCCATGTGTTCTCAGAAAGAACAATAAACAGAAAAGCTAGGGAAAGCGTGCGTGTGCACTGTGGTCCCTATGGTGCTTAAAAGCATAGAAAGCTCCAGAAATAAGCCAGCCAAGACATTAGATGCCACATCTGGGCTTGTGTTCAGATAACTTTTTCTATAATTTTAAAACTTTCATTTGTTTTCCAAATACTCTCTAATGAATATGAGTTCGGGTACCATAAAACTGATCCCCAAAGCCATAGAGAGGGAAGGAGAGAGGAAGCAGAGAGTTTCTGATGAAAGATGCTGAAGAGAAACGATGGTTGGTTAAAGGTGCCGCGGTGAAAACTGCAGGACGGAGCCGTGGGCTCAGATGACCAGTTTCTACTCTGCATTGGGCCCTGGACCCTCAGAAGTTATGTGAGGTGAACAGTAAGCACAAGCCACTGGCTCCCAGTAACAGCAAGAGAAGAACTGTAAGGCAGTGGAGCAATAGGAAGCTCAGAAGGGTTGCCAAAGAGAGAGGACCCTGGGCCTGGCAGAGAGAAGGGTTCATGGGTCTCAGCCACTGAAGGAAGCTATCAGTCATGAGTAGGGGACTCGACAGCGTGATGGAAGCTGGACACGCCCCTTTCTTGGAGTTGTCTCTGCAGACGCACCTTATCTTTTCCCTTTTACTCAGCACATTCATTTTCCTGACAAGGGGCTTCTTCAACTTGCATGCTATCCTTCAGATCTTACAGGTATGCTCAGTCCAGTGTTATGGACATATCTCAGAATGCAGAGATCAAACTGCTGAATTTTCAAGATGTGTTGAGTTTTCCAAACTTTGACGGGAAGAGCTCCAGAGGACTGCTTGCCTCCCCTGACACTGTAGATGAGACCCAAACATGCAAGTTACAATGAAAGGTTCAAGCAAAATCACATGGTCATAAAACCTTTGATGACTCATCAACTCTTCTGAGGACAGATCTGAAGGGCACACTAAGGAAAACGTGCTTACATAAAGAAATGAAACCAATCATGTGACTCTAGTCTCCATAGTGAAAGGTGGTAGGCAGCACAACAGAGCTTAAAAGGGAGCTGGTGGGATAAACTGTGGTATATCCATAAATAGAGTAGTATACAACTACAAAGAGCAATGGAATGATCTATGTAGTAATAAGGTATGAATATACTTAGGATAGATATAGAAATATATAGAAGATAGATAGATTGATTGATTGATAGATGATAGACAGATAGATAGATAAATAGATAGATAGGGAGGTAGATAGGTAAGTAGATAGACAGATGGGTGGATAGACTGATAGATATATGATAGATAGACTGATAGACTAATAAATATATGATAGATAGACAGATAGAAGATAGACAGACATATCCCATGATAGGGACACTAGAGAAATGGCTCAGAGGTTAAGAGGATTGTTGCTCTTATAAAAGACCTCATTCAGGTCCCAGAATTCACAGAAGGTGGGTCAGAATGACCTATAACTCCAGATCTAGGGGATCCACTGCTCCCTTCTGACACCCACATGTACACACATACACACAGATAAAAACTCTTAAATCTTTTCTAAAAAAATGAAGATAGGTTCAAAATGTCATTGTGGTGGTTTTGAATGAGAATGTACCCTTTAGGTGCATAATCTTGAACACTTGGTCACCAGCTGATGGCGTTGTGTTGGAAGGTTTAGAAGGTCAGCATAGATGGAAGAAGTATGTCACTGGGGCAGGCTTTGAAAGCTTAAAGTCTTGCCCTGCCCCCAGTTTGCTTCCTGTGTGAATGAAGCTCAAGCTGTGAGCTTTCCAGTGGCAACCTGGTCCTGCCACCAGGCCTGCTACCTGCTGCCACGATTCCCCTGCCAGGACAAGTTCTGATCCAACTGGAACTGCAGACCAGCTAAACCTTTCTTCCTGTAAACTGCCTTACCCGTGGCGTTTTCTCTCAGCAACAATATAGTCACGGTACTCTGTACTGAAATTTGAGAATATGAATAAGATAATTGATGCTGATCAGCAACTAAACAGGCTCTAGAATTATCTCTGGGCATGTTGGGGAAGGGATCACTCAGATTGGGTTAACTGAGGTGGGAATGCCTGCTCTGAATACAAGCATCACCATATCCTATAGACTGATTTACAAGGATGGGATGAGCTGAGAACAAGCATCCATCTGCCCCTGCCTCATACTCTTGTTCCCATGCTTGCCCCCATCATGATTGACTATGTCCCCCTAAAACTGTAAATCTTCCCTTCAGTAGCTTCCTGTCAAGTATTTGGTCTCAGCCATGGGAAAATACGATGAACCCTTGAGGCAAACCAAGAAGGCAGAGCAGAGGCCTGGTTACACTGTGGCTGAGCAAACACAGCTTTCCCAGCTAGCACCAAGGTCAAATTCAATACAATAGGCAACAAATACAATGAAAAATCTGTAAGCCTATATTTAATTTCTAAATGGGAGAAAAAAGAAGACATGGTGATGTTGTCACCTGCAGGAAGATGGAGCAGGCTTCCCAGATCTGATGTACCATCCCTTAATAACACACACCATCATGGTCACACAGTCACATGGTGCAGCTGCCTTCAAATTTTATCTGTCACACTGACCCCCATTAGCATCTTCCATTATAGATGCCCTTGGGTTGAAAAGGACTTCCAAAATCAGAGAGGTCAGCATCCTGGCTCTCCACGTGGTGAATTTGACCTTGGCACTATCCAGGCAAGCAATTTTAGCTCAGCCACAGCTCAACGTCTGCTCTCTGCCTTCTTGGTTTGCCTCAAGTGTTTAGCATTTCCAGCTTTTTCCTCCACCTGCAAGAACCCTGTGGAAATTATTCTTAATGGTCCATGAACAGATCAAGGCCCAGCCAGGCTCAGATGTCGGCAGTTGCTGTGTTCTAATTTATTGGCAATATGTCGAGTAATGTTTTCCTCATTGTTTCCTAGTTCAGGCTCTTTACCAGATGAAAAGTGGCCAAAGACAGTTATTAATTAAATAAAAATGCTGCAACCAAATGTGTAGGGTCCAGAATGCTAAGTAAAGGGGAGATTGCCGTACCTTTTCACTTATGCATTTATTTCCAGTGCCCATGTGTAACTAACTTCTGGTTTCATCTCCTATCAAATGATTCTTTGAACTTGTTTTCTTCCTAAAATCATTCCAAACAAACCCTTATTAACTCATGAGTCAGAGGACTCTCATTAAAAAAAAAAAAAAAAAAAAAACCTGTGGAAAGCAAATTGAATCCATTTCCAACTCTGAAGAGGAAATGGTAAAAGAACCATGGATTCAGTGGTCCATGATGCCATCTTGCCCTTTTCAGACAACACTCTGAAACTCTGGCATTTTGGGGACATACAGAACAAAGGCAGTTCTCACAAAACTTGTTTGACAGATAAACTGAGCCAGGGTCTGATGGGGTATCGTTATCAACATTGCATGACTACATAATGGCTTGCATGAGGTCTCTGGATCCCCAAGGGCTCCCCCTTGGCCCCTGGAACAGGGCCAGAAAAACCAATCAAAAGCATGTCCAGCCCATGTGTGGTTCCTGAAGAGGCTATTGCTAACGGAAATGCACAGTGACGTAAATTGGGCAGACACTCATGTGTTACTGTTTTGAACAAAGACAGAACATGTGTCTTTGCTTTGCCCCCTGTGGGAGAATCCTCTGCATAAATGTGCTGAGCATCAACCCTGGTGATCCTCTGTAGGACAGGACAAATGGGGGAGGGGAGCTTCTGGAACCTTCATTCCAGAGGCTGAGTACTCTCACTGCCAAGGGGAGCTGAGAGACCCTTACTTAACTGCCTGGGCCTTTCTATTCCTGCTGACCTGAAGACCTACCATCTGTATATTTAGCAGAGAGCTGAGATGTTTCATAAGTTACTGGAATAAACATTTTTAATGTTTTAATGCTTGAAAATGATTTGTAAGAAATCAGAAGTGTGAGATACTGGCCTAGGTGAGGGTATTTTTGTGTGCTAAGAGAGAGAAATCATAAAAGTTTAAGAGTTTGGTAAATGTGAGCTTTTAAATATTTTATATCAAAACTCAGGTCTGTCAATCTTGATGTTATTGATACTTGATGGGAACACATCCCTTTGCTGTGTGGCTGTCCCGGGCATTGCAGATGTTTATGGTATCCCTGGCCTCCACTCACTGAATGGCAGAGGAGCATTGCTAAAGCATACATTGCTATGCCAGATGTGGGAGTTCATGCCTTTAATTTTAGAACTTGGTGGGTTGAGACTGGAAGATCTTCATGAGTTTGAGGTCAGCCTGGTCTCAAAACAAACAAATAAAACAACAAACATCATCAACATCTCCAGACTTCAACCAATGTCTTCTAGGGATGGAACCACCCCAGCAAGCAGTCAATCAACCACTGGCCATATATTTCAGATTGAAAAACACACAGCACCTGCTGTCTGTACTCCAGAGCTGTGGAGCCCTCAAGAAGCCATCCAAGAAAGGTGCCCACCAATTACCAGCAAGTACAACTCTACAGCTCCAATTAGAGACTCTCCCCCAAGGCAAAGCTGCCCAAGGATCCAGCAACCTAAGAACTAATCCCAGCACAGCGTCAGCCATCACCCAGCACAGATTGTTGTGGGTGGAGAGAGGCTGTTCATAGCAGGCAACATTAAGAGAAGAAGATCAGAGACTGGTGTGGGCATGCAAACATGTGGCTTACCTGCAAAACTTCTCCCTGAGAGCTCTGTTTCCCAGTGCTGATTCTTTACATTAATTATGGTAATAACGTCATATTATAGAAAATTTGGAAAGCACATAAAAGCACAAAGAGACATAAAAACAACCCCTTCCCCATCTTACCATCAAAGAAATTGTTCTTGACAGATGCATATACTTCAGTCCAGATGATGCTCTGTGCACATTTTTGCCTTGTTAAGGGTCCATTTGTTTTGCTTTAAAATTCTGTGTTGAGGCTTCTTCCTCCATCAAGAGAACACTTTGGAAGTAAAATGGATTATAATTTAATTAACCATTCATGTATAAAAGGCACAAGGCAAAATGTTTTTCAGTTTTTACAGAAAGTCTTCATGCCTGTGATATACATAGGTCATTAAACATTAAATGCTAAGTTGGCCCTGGATGCCACACTGTCTTGGCAGTATCAACCTGTTCTCTAGAAAGCTAAATCTCACTTGCAGAAGAATGTCTGCTCATAAAACCTTTGCTGCTATTAGATACCAATGCCCTTCATGAGCAGAAATATTTCCAATTTTATCTCAATTTACATTTCTTTATTAGGGAGAATAAGTGGGGTTTTAGTTAAATAGCGTCTACAATAGATTAGACGCCTGTGACCCTATTTGGACTTCTTTGGACCTCATTCTATCTACTACCCATGTGTGTCTTCCTCTTAGTAATATACTGTTCCAGCGGCTAGACAGATTGCTCCATGGGTAATAGCACTTGCTGCCCTTGCAGAGGACCCTAAGTTTCTCAGCATCCAAGTCAAACAGTTCACAACCACCTAACTTCCAGCTCCCGGGCAATGACACCATCTTCTGGCCTCTGGAGGTACTGCACTCACACAGCATCCACTCAGATAGACATCCATACTCACATAAATAAAAATAAATCTTTAGAAGCTGGAGAAATGGTTCAGCAATTAAGAGTATCGATGTTCTTCCAGAGAGCCTAGGTTTGTTTCCCATAACCCACATGGTTGCTCAAAACTGTCTGTAGCTCCAGTTCCAGGGAATCTGATACCGTTATACAGACATACTTGCAGGCAAGACACTAATGTACATGAAATAAAATAAACAAATCATTAAATAATTAAATAGATATATTTTTTTAAAAACCTTAACATCAACAACAATAATAGTGATAGTAATAATATTGTCTGTTCAAGTCTCATTTATAACTTTCCTTTTATTCAGACACACAAACACAAATTCCCCAAGGATTTTAGTGCCCAACTGGACATAGTGAGCTTTTAAATAAAAGTATAAAACTGTTGAGAAAAATTGATGACCTTATGGCAGTTAAGAGAACCAAATCACAGAAGTCATGTTTGATAAAATAAGAAGAAATGGAACAATTAGAAAAGGACTTTAGGATTAAATTATTGGGCTTTATGGCGAGAGAGGAATAGCAGCCATTAAGTGGGAATGGAAATGTCAAGTTGAATAAAGAACTCCCTGGCTTAACATGTATGCTAGACAGGGCTAAAGAGAGAATCAATGAATTAGAACACAGACCTGAGGACATCACTCAGAAAGCCTCACAGAGATGAAAATTAAGCTCAGAGATGTGAAGAAGCAATTAAACCATTTAAAGATATAAATATATATAAATAAGAAGTTACATATATATATATATGAAGTTACAGAAGAAAAAGTCAGTAAATGGACATAAAGACAATTCAGTACAGCTGCAGAAAATTACCCATCACTAAAGAACCAGCCTTCAAGGTGGAGAAGTTCCCTTATAAATAAGAAGGGCCAAATTTTTACAAAGGAGTTCAGATCACACATCAGATGAGGAGCATATGAAGAAAGACAAAAACATTTCAAATACCAGTAAGAAACAAAGATCAGTGTCAGGCTGCCCCAAAGCCTGGAGCTTGTCTTTTAAAAGACTAACAAAAAACAGCAGCTGACCTAGAATTCCATGCTGGAGTAAGTTGCCATGGACACAGTCAGACACACAAAGATGCCAGAAGTCTCCACATTTGCCTATATGCTGACCTCGAAGCACAGGATTACTTGGATCCTAGAACATGTCATCTGACCAGGCTCAGTTGAAGCCCGGCTTTCAGAACATCCAAATGTGAAGATAACTTTGGCATCTCCTGACCACCCCCATAAAAAGCAATAACAGGGTATGATAAGACCCAGCAGAGGAAGCCACAGATCATGACTCCACTTACATCAGATGATGCCAGAATCAGTGTGTGCTAAAGCTTCATTAAAAACAAACAATGACTTGACAATGCTGGGTACCCGTGTCCTCATCAGTGACGTAGGAGGGAAGATGGCAAGGTCAGATCCTTCCAGATTCTCGCAAAGTAAAACAGCATGAAGTCCCTTGTTTAAAAGCTACAGGCGACCTTTGAGAGAATAAAGACTGTTAACTCTCAACTGGTATGTATAAAAATAAAAAGGAGTCTAGCAAAGTTAAAACAAAGAAATTAATAGAAAAATACAAAAGAGCAGAAAACAAAACAGGTCATGAATGTTGGTGGGATCATAAGAGGACTGGAAGGTGAGGCCAAGGTAAAGAAGCGAAGAACAGAAAGAGCAAAGGGAATTATATACATGTACAAGATATCATTATGAACCCCATTATTTTATGTTACATCCTTTTGTTGTTTATATGTTTCTTTGAGACAGTTCTCTCTATTATATAGCTTTGGCTATTCTGAAACCCACTATGTAGAACAGACTGACCTTGAACTCACAGAGGTTCATCTGCCTCTACTGGGATTAAAGATGTGCACCACCATACCTTTCCTTGCTATATGTTTTTAAAAAACATGAAAGAAAAATTCAGATGTATAAATAAAATAATAAGCGTAAATGACTTAGATTCACATTTCTAAAGACAGTTTTTTTAAACTACTACAGCTCCTAAAATTGAAGTTTTCCATTTGATTGAAATGAGTATGAAATCCTAAACAAAGCACCAGATCCTCCAAAGAAACATGGCACACCAAGTCTCAGATGTGGGGTCTGCACATGTGGAGCTTGTGTTGGGTGGAAGCAGGGCTTTTAGCTTCGTTCTCCCAAGCACCAACAGAAAAGGCAAAGGTCCTTAAACATCAGAACTCACAGAGTGATCCTTGAGATCCAGTCATGGAGACAGAGGGTGAGGCAAGAATGAACCCCAAAGCACAGCACAAGAGTGGACATGAGTGTGAGTGACTGGGTGGCAAGATGTCCCAGGAGAAAGCCAGGGGAAACAGTCATGAAGTCCTCAAATCAGACACCCCTGCACCTTCCTAGCCTGTCTTCACAGGATCCATCTCTGAGGATCAGAAGTTCCGGTCCACAGCTGCCTTAGAGTGTGAGACCCAGAAGCCTATGACCCTTCACCCACGGGTCCCAGCAGGTGATAGGATGCTCATTTTTAAGCTGTTAGGGGAAAGTTTGGGTTGCACATATCTGACTTCTGAGTTGAGATTTGCTTGAGTGAATTCAGGTGATCATGGGAAAATGAGCAGTGCCTGATTCCATAGCTGTGAACGGCTACTACCAATAAATACACTTAAAGAGGCAGGGACTAAACAGTAAGTCCCACTTAATCCCAACATGGAGCACTCCACATTTTGTTATATAATACTTGGCCCAAAGCACTTTATGACTGACACACTCTAAACACAGGGAAAGTGGGGGCCTAAGATAGAGAGGATAAAACATGCACTCAGTTGCAAAACAAAAGAATCCTGGATGGCTTTATGTATATTATATCAAACAGATTTCAGGGCAAATCTAGACGTGTGGCTAGAGATGAAAAAGATCAAAGCGGTAATTCTAGAAAGATTGGCGGCCCCCAACCCACGCATCTCGAAAACCATCTCAGCTGTAAGAAGTGAGCAAGCCTATAGTCAGAGCAAGACGTTTTCTTATCCTCTCCTTGCTAACAGATGAATTAAGCTTTCAAAGTACTCATAAGAACAGAAAATATTGAAACCCCATAACGTGTGTTATTATGCATCTCACAAATACACATTCTTTCAAAGGCACACATAATATTTTTTTTTAAATTGGCCACATACATAGTAGATCAGAAAGGAAGTCTTGAAAAAAAGAACCAAGATTTGAAAATATGCAGTCAACAATGAATTTAGAAATAAAAGTTCAAAGCCAGCTAAAATGTACCCGTACATTTGGAAACCAAATAACACCGTTAAATAATTCATGGATCTGGAAGAAATTGTAATGGAGATTATGGACATTGAGAACCAAGTCCCATTGAAAGAACTATGCAAAACAACTGTGGACTGCAGACAAAGGGCATCTTACAGAGAATTTAACAGGAAATACACAGGAGAGTTAGAAAATTAGAATATTTTAAACCAATGAGGTAGGAGTTTAGGAAGTCAGAAGTATAAGTAAGCATACAACAAAAAAATAATAAAAAGCTAGTAGTATTGAAAAGGTAAATAAAAATCAGAATACAGAAGCAAAACAAAAGTATGTGTCTTACAAAGGACTAACTTTCCAAAAAAAAAAACTTTTTTCTTCTTGGTTGAGAAAATTAGAAATCAGTTATCAACAAGCAAAAATAAATGAATGATTCAAGACTGATATACCTGAAATAATATGTATAGTTGACAGTTCTCTTTTAAAAACTCAAATCCGGAAGCTTCTACATCAACTACTCTGTTTCAGGGACTAGAAAAAGATGAAAACCTGTCCCCTTCACAAGTCAGGCTCCCTGCAACAGCAAAGAAAGGCAGAGTGCCTCCCCAACCGCAAACAAGGCCAAGAGAGATGCTTCCTGTCAAACCTGATAACCCAAGTTCACTCCCTGGAACCCACAGGGTAAAAGGCAAGGGCCAGCTCCCTCAAGTCATCCTCCAACCTCCACACATGCACCATGTGTGTACATGGTGCACATATACACTTGTAAAAAAACATTAACACAAAAGAATTTGAAACAAAATCCCAAGCACAATACTAGCTGATATAATCCTAAAATTCATTGGACACTATAAATCCTGGTGGAGATGTACCAAGGAATTCAACCATGGCTCCACATTAAAGAATCTGGTCCTATGATGCAACTACAGTGAAAACGGATCAAGAAAAACCACTTGATGATCTAAGCGGATGCAAAGCAAATGTCTGACAAAAGCAAGTATCCATTACTGGTGAAGGAGATACTTTTGAAACCTGGAAATAGAGAGCAATTTCTTCCTCTGTTACTAGATATCTAACAAGCAATATTCTGATGGGGTTGCTACGTGTTCTCCTAAAATTCCGTTTGCCTCCAGGGCAAAGGCAGATCTCAATTCTTCACAAAGCTCTCAAAAGACCAAAGAAAAGGGGCAATGAGGAGCTGCTCCCAATTAGAGAGGCTGAAGAGTGACAGATAAATGCAACGTGTGACTTTTTATCTTTCTTGTGGGGCAAGAGATGGAACCCAGGGGTTCGCACATGTTCAACAAATGTTCTAGTCCTGAGCCAACTCCCCAGCTCTGCTGTGTGGTTTTTGATTGGTTCTTGAATCAAGAAGAAGAAGAAAAAAAAAAAGACCCACAGTACAGGCTCTTATGGAAGAACAGTTGATAAAATCTGAATATTGTCACATAATTGATGACAATGTCATCATTGCTAACTTTTCTGGTTTTGTTATATGCTAAGTGACCTCGCTCTTAAGCTATAATAACTGAAATACCTCGAATGAAATAGCAGGAGCTCTGTATATTATTCCCTAGTGGCTTAGAAATAATAAGAATAAAATGGCCAAATTTTAATAACTGTTAATAAAGATGAAACACTCATAGGTGTTCTTTCATTCTGAAATTTGGAAAGGGTCATAATAAAAAGCTTGGAGATGCCTGTCTATCTTTATTTTTCACATACCTGGTGCTGGGGATTGAACTCAGGGCCTTGTGCATGCTAGGCAAATACTGTGTCTCTGTTTACCATCTGAAGACAGGGTCTGACTATGTAGCTCAAACTAGCCTTGCACTAAACCACTCTGTATCCCAGAAAGTTCTTGGAATTAAGATCTTCCTGCCTCATTCTCCCAGGTAGCTAGGACTATAGGCCTGCACCAGCAGGCCCCAGGCCCTGTTGTTCCTAAAACTAAAAAGGAGGAAAGTGGAGAATTCCTTGTTTGTCCTGGATTCATATGGTTTTAAAATTATAGCCAACGCAATGAGACAAGAAAAATAAGTAAGGCACATGAAAGCTATAAAAATTTATTTTTGCATATATCTCGATAATATACACAAGAAAAAAATCTTAAGAATACAAAATAAGCTAATAACTTCTTCTACAGGAGCCGTTTCCAGGCCATTGCTATAAAACTCACAGCCCAGTGTTCAAACAGGATATAAGACAGTAGAATCAGGTCTAAACCAGCCTAAACATGGGCTGGAGATCTACACAAAGAACAGTAGCATGCTTTCCCACAGGATACAGGGAGGACTCACAATGAAGAGCATGCTCACACACAGGAAAACACTGACCATGAAGACATTGCTTCTCCACAAGGTCATTGACTGTTACTAGAAACCCAGTGCTGTCCTGGACTCGTGCAAGTTGCTCTTGATACTAACAAGCATAAGGATGATCTGAAGTGCAAACCAAGAGTGTGCAAACTGATGACAGGGCTGGCATATTAGCCAGGCTTTTCTAGACTCTCCAGAGTCTAAGAGCGGTGGTTCTCAATCTTCCAAAGACTAAGACCCTTCAATGCAGTTCCTCAGGTTGTGGTGACCCCTGACCATAAAATTATTTTCATTGCTACCTCCTAATTGTAATTTTGCTTCTGTTATGAATTGTAATGTAAATGTCTGATATGCAGGTTATCTGATATGTGATGCCTGTGAAAGGGTTGTGAACCACTGGTCTAAAGAAACAGAACTGGGGGCTGGAGAGATGGCTCAGTGGTTAAGAGCACCATCTGTTCTTCCAGAGGACCCGGGCTCGATTCCCAGCACCCACATGGCAGCTAACAACTGTCTGTAGTTCCAGTTCCAGGCAAACACCAAGGCAAATAAATAAATAAATAATAAATAAATAAAGTTTAAAAAAAAAAAAAGAAAGAAACAGAACTGACCGGGTGAATATATAGAGAAAAGGGATTCATCAGAGGGGCTTACAGACTGTGGTCCCGCTAATCCAATAATGACTCTCTACCAACAAAAAGTCAAAGAATCCAGTAGTAGTTGTTCCGTCCATGAGGTCCACTGTTTCAGCTGGTCTTTAGTATGTGCCAGAATCCCATAGAAGTAGGCTATGATGCCAATGGAAGAATGAGAGCTTGCTAAGGGAAATGAGGGCAGAGAGGCAGAGAGAGAGCAAGCTTTCTTATTCCATGTTCTTTCCACGGACTGCCACCAGAAGGGGTGGCCCGGATTAAAGGATCCAGATTAAAGGTGGGTCTTCCCATTTCAAATAATTCAGTCAAGGAAAGGACACACTTCTAGGAGTGTCCAGATGTTTGGGTGTTAGTTGAGTCCAGATGTAGTCATGTTGACAGCCAAAAATAGCCATCACACTGGCAATGTGGCCCAGGGGGTAAATGTGCATGCTCTGTGTGCAAGCATAGAGGCTGGAGTTTGATCCCCAGAGGCCACATAGAGTGAAGGGAGAGAGAGAGGGACTCCACAGAGTGTCCACAGGACCTCCACACCTGTGCACGTGCGCGCGCGCGCGCACACACACAAATACACCACATATACTTAATAATAAAACAAAAACGATTTTTAAAGAGGAGCTGGAAGATGGGATGGTAGTTAACAGTACTTGCTGCTCCTGTGGAGAATCAGATTCAGTTTTCAGCACTCACATAAGCTGATCCACTATTGCCTGTAACTGCAGTACCTGGGGATGGATGCCCTCTTCCGGATTCCATGGACATTCATACATGTATGGGATATACTCATGCAGACACACATGTACAGTTAAAAATAAAATTATAACCTTTTTGAGACACAGTCTCATTATGTAGCCCTGGATGACCTGTAACTTGTTATGCAGAAAAGACTGGCCTCCAACTCAGAAATACATCTGCCTCTACATCCAACGTGATGAGATTAAAGATATATGCCACCATGCCTGCCTGATATGTGTACGTTTACACATACACACACACACACACACACACACATGCATGCATACACGAAAGCATACACATACACAAAGAAAGGGTTATATTCTACCGAATGCCAAATCTTGCTTATAAATAAGGGATGCAAGAAAGTTGCTCCTACAACCGCAGTCAAACATCTCAGGACATCAGGGCAGACCTGATACCAGGAGAGCATTGACCCACTCTATACCTAGCTAATTCCTATAAAAGGTACCTGTGACAGTTTACAGACTAGGCATGGTAAGAGACATACAAATAGAGAACAGAACAATGATAACAATGTACCCTTATGAAGTTTCAAGTGTCACTGCTCTGGGGCCAGTAAATCAAAAAGGGTCACATTGAACACAAGTACTCTGGTAGCTGGTGACTAATTGGTTAGTAACATACACTTGTGGAAACACTGAACACAGGCATGATTCATATCCCGGGTGAGACAGATCAGGGAATACCATATGTCACTACACTACCCAGAATAACACAACAGGTAAAATGTGTTAATTGCTTACTTTGGGGATTTTCTTCGCTTGGTATTTTCAGACAGGAGTTGACTACAGGAAACAGAAATCATAGTAAACAAACTCATGCATGAAAGGAGAATTCTACATTGGTTCAGGGGTAATTAGATTAAATAGTAGAGTGAGCAATATGTCATTACCCTATGAATGAAGACAGGATGGATTATGCAATAATGACATTTAGAATATTAAAGAAAACACAAATGAATCCCTGTATGCCATTCTCAAAAGTAACACTGTAACTCTGACAAACACCAATTCCAAAGGCATCAACCACCTCAAGGAGAAAAGTAAAAATAATAAAATAAAAGGATGGATTGCCATCTCCATCTAACGGCAGAGGACATTTCAAGAGAAATGACCTTGCAACTTGCAAGCCTCCCTCACAGAGTCATGAGGGTCCAAGGAACCAGAGAACATGGCCTCAGCATCAGCCTGAGTCCTAGGAAGCTGCTGGTACTCAATTACTCTCAGAGAGTAATTGCTGAGGGCAGAGGAGGGGATAAAAAGGCACAAACAGCTTCTCTGAGGACCATCGTGAAATTACAAATAAACAGGGCTTCTGAGAAACCGCCATTGGTCCCCACCTGCCAAGTCCCGCTGGTTTTTCCCCCAAGCCCAGTTTCCCAAGTACACCCACAAAGGGAGTACACACCTGAGTTTTAAATTTGCACCCAGTACCTGGGGGATGGTGTGGAGGGGGAGCTGTGATGTGGAAACCAGGTGAGAAAGTTTGGGCCGACAGGAGGAAGAAGTGTTCCCAGGGAAAAGGTGGCTGTGGCTTCCTGGATGATGGCTGTTGGGCTGTGGCGTTGGGAAGGCCCATGTGCTTGAGGGGACAGTGTTGCAGAGGTTGAAAGGAGAAGAAAAGCTCATCTAGCCATGGCTTTTCTGGGCTGTTCAGAGCTCATCTGTGAGCCAAGAGGAAAGGTAATGATGGAGAATTTCAGTCACGCTGGAAACTTGGTGGCCCAGGGACCTTGAGGGAACTTGAGCTCTACCCTATTGTGATCCAGCCTAGGCACGGAGGAGAGACCATACCTGTTCTAGATTACTTTATGTTATATGCAACAGTGGCTCTTAGGTCACACCTTCCTCTGGGGTGACTATTTTTACAAAGTAGCAGTTGGCACAGTTTTGAATGGTAACTTTATATGGTGTTTGTACATGTGGATATCACCACCTGCTCAGCTCCAACCATGAATCATGAACCAGTAAATGCCATATTCACAGAAGTAAAAGGTATAACCCAAAAATTTATTTTGGGAGCAAATAGGCACATGGGTATATTAAAATCACGGCAAGAATGCCAAGATAGCCTGCAAGATCGATTGGAGGGTAAAGCTGCCAACCGGAGGACCTGAGTTCAGTCTCTGGGCACTACATGGTGGAAGGAGAGAACCGATTTCTGCAAGCTAGCCTCTGGCCTCCACAGACATGCATGCCATGGCACACATGAACCAACACACATGTACAGGGGAGAAGCACACAAAATAAATGTGAAAAGGTATTTTATCAAACATACCAATGGAGCTTGTAACACCTTTGCCTGAACCCTGTAAAAAGGACACATGACCCTGTGGTAGTGGTGGCCTCACCACTGTGCCATCTGACAAGCTGGCATGTGTGTCAAGGAACCAACAATCAGAGGTCTACCAGATGTCCCCAGGGCTTCAGCATCCCTACTACCTGACCTGGCCCTCTCCAACTGCCTCCCTGCCCATCCATCTAATCCATCTTTTTGCCAAGACCTATTTCTTTACTTCTAATGAATGCCCATGACTCTGCCACCTGGGGCTGGCTCTAAATGCTTCCAGGACTGTGCTCCTAATATCCTTTTGACCATCTGAATTGATGCCTAACCATTATTAGTGCTCTCTTTTTTTAAAAAAAATTTTTATTTAGCTTTATTTATGTGCATTGGTATGAAGGTGTCAGATCTCTGGAACTGGAGTTACAGACTGTTGTGAGCTGCCATGTGGGTACTGGGAATTGAACCCGGGTCCTCTGGGAGAATAGCCAGTGCTCCTAACCCCTAAGCCATATCTCCAGCCCCCAGCTTCCAGCTCTCTGCCTCATAATCTAATGACGTCTTCTAACTTCTCGGAAGTCTTTAAGGGCACTCTGCAACCCACATACACGTACATAGACAGATGGGTGTGTGTTTGCCTCTATGGACTATAACGTATGATCTGAGGGCTAGTATTCATATAAAGACTGCACTTGAACCTATGGTTGCCAAGCAAAAGGATGGAGTCAGGGTAAAGGTGCCAGCCTGAGCATCTCCATGAACCATGTGATAAGAAGAGAGGACCAATCCCCACTAGCTGTCCTCCGACTTCAACGATTTGTAGGCTCCCCTCCCCATAACAGCTACTGGAAAAGTATCCCACCCCCAAGTGCCAGTGCCAGTGACAGAAAGATCATTGAAGGTAAATTCCGCCCTGCAGACAGCCCAAGCCCCGCTGCTGGGTCCTCTTCTGGAAAGAACTCTGCCCATGTGATGGGTGTCTGGTCATAGCAGGAAAAACTTTTCAGAACTGAAATTCTGAAAACAGATTTCTGAGGGCCAGAGACAGGGGAGTCTCTGGAGACAGCAGCTAAGCCAACTAGATGGTGGAAAGTAGAAAGACATATTTGTTCCTTTCAAATTATTGCCACCAAAGAGCTATGCCCTCAGTCAAGTCTTTCCAGGGAAAGCCCCATCCCCAGCTCCCCTGGGGTTCCCGTCAGCTTTCATAATTATTTTCTGCAGCTGTCTGCTGAGATGGCTCCTGTTAAACCTTAATCTCCTCCATGTGGCTTCCTTCTGGGCCAAGGTTTCGGCTAAAAATAAAATCTACTCATCAACAAATACTTTGAGATTGACTTGTTTCCTGAGGAGGCTGGAAGGCAGCTTGCTCAGCCACGCACAGTGACATGCCATTGGTAATGAAGTATTAAATCCAACGACACTTGAGAACATGCGTTCCTCAGGGCTGCTCTTCGTGTGTGAGACCTAAGATCTCCGATCATGAAGCATCTGCACCCTTATTGAGAGCATACAGTCTCCCAGGCTGCAAGCTGTCTGGATCTTTCCTTCCGGCCTAACCTCCCAAGACCAGGTTTCAGTTTGGGAAGAAAAGGGTTTTTTTGGCTTACACATCCCAATCACAGTTCTTTATGAAGGAAAGCTGTGGCAGGAACTCCAGCTAAGAGCCTCAAAGTAGGAACCAAAGCAGAGACAATGGAGGAATGCTGCTTCTTGACTTGCTCTCCATAGCTTGCTTCTTTCTTCTAACAACCCAGAACCACACACCTAAGGGTGCCACCACATCTCCTGAGCTGACAGCCCCCCATACCAATCATAATTTTTTAAATACCCCCACAGACTTGACTATAGGACAATCTAATGGAGGCGATTTTTTTGGTTAAGGTTCTCTCTTCCACGTGATCCTATCTTATATCAATTAACAAAATAAACCTACCCAATATGCCACAGTTTCACACACCACCTCTCTCCTACGGGGCTAGCTACATCCATTGCACCTGCCAAAGTCTGCATCTCTTAACAGGTAATTTTATTTTCATAGGTCTTCACTCTGATGTTAGGTAATAAGAAGTCCAGCCACACCAATATAATGGTAAAGCAAGGCCACCCTTATGCAAAGACAAGTGGGCCCCATTGGCTTCCATGTGCCTCTGGACCTTGGTTCCAGCACAATCTGTGGCTGGCCTGATTGAGGCTTGAGCATCTAATGTCTTCAAGGCCAGTCTACTCACATCTGTGCTTCATCAATGGTGAGGCTGGCCTATGCTGAGGGTGGTGATGAGTCTACATTTTATTTATAGATCAGGGATTCTTCTAGCTTTGTGATATATGCTTTATTTGTGTTTTTTTTTTTTACTCTAGTTCCATGTTGGGCGCCAAAATGTTGTTTGTTTGGGGTTTTTTTGAGGGGTGGGGGCTGTCACATAGTTTCCAAATAAATCACACATGGGGACTTATTCTTACTTATAAATGCCCAACCTTAGCTTGGCTTGTTTCTAGCCAACTTTTCTTAAATTATCCCTTCTACCTTTGCCTCTGGGTTTTTTCTTTTTCTTTTGTAATTTTACTTTCAGTCTTACTCCATGGCTGGCTGTGGAGCTGGTTGGCTGACCTCTGATGTCCTCCTTCTCTTGTTCTTTCTTCTTTCCTTCTATTTATCCTTTCTACCTGTCAACACACACACACACAAACACACACACACACACACACACACACACACACACCTGCATCCTTTCTCCTGCCTCGCTATTGGCCGTTCAGTTCTTTATTAGACCATCAGGTGTTTTAGACAGACACAGTAACACAGCTTCACAGAGTTAAACAAATGCAACATAAACAAAAGTAACAAATTTTAAAACAATATTCTGCAACAATGTGTTATATTCTTTGTCTCATAGGTGGGGCAAGTCTTTGTTCCCCAGAATGTAACCCTTAGAGTTTCACCATGCTCCAGTAGGTAAATATAGTCACAGAGGCATTTGGAGCAGGAAATGTGCCAGACACATTGAAGTGGGAAGATTAGAGGTTGAATTTAACACAAACAGAAAAATAAACAAATTTTATAGACCACGGGATCATTATTAACTTCAAGGAAAACAAAAATATTGACCAAAAAGAGAGATGTGGTTTGGGTACAATATAGGCTTTGATAGTAGAAAATAGTTATGCAATTAGAATAACAAACTCCAAATCTGATCTCACCAAGAGCTGAGAAGACTCAGGGTGGCACTCAGTGGTAAGGAACTGTGGGGTCAGAGAGACCCAGTTTGTGCAGCGCTGACCGCACACTTCACTCATGTTAAACAAGTACACTACCATGTGTGCCTGCCATATCTCAGCCCTGTTTCCCGGGTGTCTTTAAACAAAAGGTCTGCTGGCTCCCTGCAGTGGAACAGGAGAGTGGTTCTTCCTGAGCCATGGTCCCTGACTACTGTGTGCAAGCTAGGCCTACTTCACAGCTCCTGGTTAAATCAAGTGTGGCATTTGTTACTCTGGCTACATAACGAGTTTCCTCACTGAGGGCCTCCTGGGCACTGTGGTCACAGGTGTGCACCATCATGCCAAGCTCACCTTATGTTTTAACATTTAAGGTCTCAGAATACAGCGCTAAAGGCTAAGAGTGAGTGTATAAAGAAATTTCAACAGACAAGAAGGCCAGTCCAGATATTGTGGAGAAGGTCTTGAGTGGACTGCTGTTGTTCTCTTGATGGGGGCTTTTTTTCTTTTAACATCAAAAATAACTCAAATGCCTGGGCACAAAGAATTCAATCATTAATTGGGAAAAATTCAGATGATGAAGCTGTGTAGAACAGAACTGATTCCTAAAAGTCACCCATACACCTGCCATGGTATGTACACACACAGAGAAAATCTAAAGAAAACAACACGTCATTTGTGACTGAGCAGTGGCAACTGGGTGGGGCTCTGTGGACAGCATCCTCAGTGCAGCCTCAGGAGATGTTGTGAACTGTCAATCACACTGTTGAGGGAAAGATGGCCTTTAAGTCTGAGTGTGAGTAGATTCTAGGGCTACCTTGGAGGACTGGAGCAGAAACTCTCCAGTCCCAAAGACTGAGATAGAGACACCATCTGGACTGCTGAGCTGTTTCAAAGCTGCAGCGTGGGAAGTTTAAGGAACATGGCTCTGCCCACAGTTTCTGCAGACCAGGGGCCATCAGGCTTAATGCCTCACGCATGGCTGCTGGCCAGTCTCCCTCTGCTCTCTCCCTCCCCTCCCTACCCATCACCTCAGTCTTCCTCCCTGCCCTATGCCCTCAGTTCCCACAGTGAAGTAAGTTGCTACTTTTCTCTCCTTTCTGGGGTCATTGAAGGCTTGACCAATACGTTATTTTATATTATTAAAGATGCTTATAGTAAAAGGAAACTTTATCCTTTGGGTTCATATATTGGCTCAAAAACCTTTTACATGTTATGAATCTCTAACAGGGAAGCCTGAAGGAATAGTCTGAAGTTGAACAGCTGGTGCTGAGGCCCTTTCAGTGCATGACTGAAGCTACCGCCTTGGTCAGTTTCGGCCCAGCAAATCACCCTAGTGGTCTGAAGTGTATGCACGCTTCTCTTAGGTATGATCTTCAGTGCCTGACAGATACCCCATTTATCCCCGAAAGGCTCAGAATTCCAAGGCTTCTGCTAGGGTAAGGAACCGTGTGTGTGTGTGTGTGTGTGTGTGTGTGTGTGTGTGTGTGTGTGTGTGTGTGTGTGTGTGTGTGCAAGCATGAGGTGGTACTGTTGATGACTTGGCAGAGGCCCGGAGGCAGAGAACACAACAGGACCCAGTGTGATACTCAAAGCCCACCCCTAATGACTTACCTCCACCAGCTAGGCCTGGCATCCCAGACAGTCCACAGTCTCTCAACACAGCACCACCACCTAGAGAACAAACATTCCAAATCCAAGCCTGGAGGAGCCCCGCAGATACAAATAGGGCAGTGGTGGTGGGTTTGCTTCAGTGTGGTGTGAAATGTTCTGGACTAGGTGAAGACAGCCCAATATTGCTATCAAGGTGCTTACTACCAGCGAATGGCATACTCTATTCGAAGTTACTTGGCTCTCATCTCAACTATTGGCCTTTAAAATCATTCCTAACCTCTCCCCTCAGGTATGAACGGACAGGATGGGACATAACAAAGCATGAAGTTGGCGTATCCAGGTTTGTTTTCTCTCAGCCCTGCTCTTCAGCCAGAAGCAAAGGCATCCACCTCCTGGCTTAAATGAATCCAGAAGAATAGATTTTAAAAAACAATCTACAATTTTTTTCTGGCCAATAAAGTGGTAATCCTTGAATATTGGAATACATGCAGATAATAAAGAAAATAGAAATGGCCTGTGATTTCACCAATCAGAGACCAGCTCCCATTTTGCGTCTCTCCTATCACACCTTTACTTAATCACACTCCTGTCTTGGCCCCAGACTCCCAGGGTGCAGGACATTTCAGCTCCTCCTCCAGGCCTCTTGGGAAGCATTTCCCAGTGTGGGGCCAAAGGATTGAGAAGGTCAGGGAGTCACCTGCCATGAAGATTTTCTCTTAAACCCCTGAGTTTCTGGGTTTCTTCATCTTCATTTTGATTAAAACAATATCAGGCTATGCCTCTTGTGAGGCATCTGTTCATTTTCTCTTCTTTGACTTTCAGAAGACTTAAGGTATGACTCATTCATGTGTGTATGTGTGTGTGTGTGTGTGTGTGTGTATGTGTGTGTGTGCACAATGAAGCAAATTGAAAGGGTTATGGTTACAAAGCAGACAGACTGAGGTAGACTGGGCTGCACCTGTGAACTGGTCAGCACACAGGCACACAGTTCAGCTGGAAAGAGCATGTTGTACACCTCCATGTACTGCTGACCCTAGAACCTAACCCAGTTCCACCCTCTTCATGGTGGGAACACAGCAGGCAGCGCTGTCCTCCTATGAGATATAGCAGACCTCGGGCCCATCTCTTGTCAGGTCCAGTTTTCTTTTTAGCTTGCAAATGGCCTCCTCACATACCTCATAAGCAGAGTAAGACAGTTCACTGTTTGCTAACTCCAAGGGGCAGCTGGTGAGATCCTTCTCCACAGGCCAGGGACTGAGTCTCCCTTGAGGGACATTTGTCTCTGGCATAGGCAACAGAATTCCTAAGACACATAACTTCCCAGGGGGTGGTGGGGCCTAAGGCAGGGCCAGAAACAATAGCTGTACCAGAACAGGGTAGTGACCAGGTCTCCTCAGTGTCTATGACATTTAAAGGAAGGAGGAGGAGACAGCTCAGGAGGGAGCCTTAATACCTGGCACCTTACTCCCATGCCCCACCTAAGCTTGGTACCCAGGCTTCCCAGCACAGGATTATTTAAAGTCTGGAGACTCTATCTTTGAACATCTGTGTGTCCACCATGGCACCAGCCCGACTTCACTGGGAGAAGAGCCAGATCCTCCAGCTGGGTGAAGAACCATGTCTGAATACCAGGACTTACCACAGTCTTCCAAGTACTTCCACCCTGGCTATAAAATCCAAGAGAAAAAGTACAGTCACTAAAGAAAAGTCTCAAACATTCCACAAGTGGGTCCACACCTCTCCATTACCCAGGAGCATCTGCTGGGATCTTAGGACAGGATGAGAGGTAGAGAGCTAGAAAAGAAGTGGACATCAGCTGTGGCTTCATGATCAACTACAGAAAGGAGGATTTGGGTGACCTAGTGTAACAGAGAGTTTGAGGGGGGGGAGGGAGAGAGAGAGAGACAGAGAGAGAGAGACAGAGAGAGACAGAGAGTTTGTGTGCAGTAAGCAGGTGAGCTGTTAACAGGCTGTTGGCTCCAGACCCTCTGTGCATATAAATCTGAGACACTCATGGCACAATATTTGCATATGACCTACACACTACACACGCCTTCCTGAATTCTTTGGCCCATCTCTAAATGACTCCTAATCCCTATGACCAGGCAGGTATGTAGACAGATGTTACACTCAGAGAGTGATGTCAAGGGACCATCTGTGCAGATCCAAGACAGACATAATTTTTTTCAAGTATCTTCAAACTATGTTGGCTTGAATCCACAGATGCAAAACCCCGGAACACAGAGGGTATGCACACATGCATGCATACATACAATTGCCCATTCTTAGAGACCAGTGAAGATGAAAACAAGCAGAGTCGAGGAACAACTTCAACGTTTCTAAAAAGAAGCATGAAAGGAGCCAAGCTACAGACCAAAAAGCCAGAGTAATAATGATCGAGCAGAATGTCATCAGGAAAGGGGAAAACATCAGTGGGGCTGGTGGATAAAAGTAATCCTTCTTAAAAGTCAACCTAAGAGACAACTCACTAAATAGTATTTAAATATTAGTGTACAGCACTGTGTAAAGTGGAGGATTCCTAATGACACCTTTATTTTTTTTTCAAATGTATAACGTTCTTCAAGAATATTCATTAGGCATTCTTCTCTTCTGCCCCTCATGTTCCTCTGTCCCACCCCCAAATAGTTCCCCTTCTATATTAATGCTGGGGGTGGGGGGGCAACTGACAGAAGAGAGTGTTTGTTGAGCTTATAGCTCCAGAGGGTTAGAGTTGAAGATGATGGGATGAAGGCATGGTGGCAGGAAGCTGTAGCAGCAACTCAGAGCTCACATCTTGATCTCCAAGCAAGAGGCAGAGAGAGCTAACTCATTGAAACATCAAAGCCTATACCCCCAGCGACACTCCTAATCCTGCCCACCAAGCACCAGCTGGGGACTAAGTATTCAGATCTATGAGTCTATGCGGGGGCATTGTTATTCAGACCACCACAGTGTCTGTACATATACATATACATATACATATACATATACATATACATATACATATAGGTTATGCATATGGGGGAATGTGTGACATTATATTTGTCTCTCTGTGTCTGGCTCATATGGAAGTTTCCATTTTCCTTCAAATGGTTTATGTTCTTCTTGCTAAGAACAGAAGTATCGTGCAATGAATGTTTATATTTGCACTTATATATTTTTAAATCTACATCAATTAGTACTTTTCTAGAAAAGTATAATATGCCAAATGACCCGTTAGAGCCAAAAATCCTGATCAAGCAAAAAAGGAAAAAGAAAGAAGTGTTTGCTTTTCTTCTTCTTCTTCTTCTTCTTCTTCTTCTTCTTCTTCTTCTTCTTCTTCTCTCTGTCCCCACCTCAGACAGGGTTTCTCTGGGTAGCCTTGTATCCTGAATCTTGCTTTGCAGATCAGGCTGGCCTTAAATTCAGAGATCCACCTGTCTCTACCTCCCAAGTGCTGGGATTAAAGGCATGCACCATTACCCCATCCCCACCCACCCCCACTCCCTCCCCAGCATCAAGTGCTCCTGTTAAGGCACCAAGCATCAGTCATTTTACAGAGGAAATTATATCTAACCTTCAGAGGACAGTTAGTCTCAGTTTTACATAAATTATCTTAGATCTTCCACTAAGCAAGTATAATATCTAAAAATAATAAAAATCATATCAAACATGCACTATAGACCTTTTCCCCTTGGGAATATCAATTCCTATACTAATACTTCATGAAAATAACTAGGGGACAGTTTCCTCTGTGGATTCAGTACAACTAACTGAATTAAGGAATGACAGAGAAAGAACATGATCATTTTGCATTCCCTTGTGAAATCATGGATCTCATAGAAATCTAGGGGTGAAAAAAGACAACCAGAGTGAGCACCTGCGCCTGTGATCTGTTGTAGAATATTATTTTAAGATGTGTTACATTCGTTTACGCTGTGGAACATTGTCTAATGATGTAAAGATGTGTCGCATTCTTTTATGTTGCATTTGTTAAACTCTGCGAAGCTGTGTTACTTTGCCTGCGTAAAACACCTGACTGGTCTAATAAAGAGCTGAACAGCCAATAGCTGGGCAGGAGAGAGGCAGGGCTGGCAGGCAGAGAAGATAAAGAGGAAGAAATGAGAGATGACGAGGAGGAGGAAGGAAAGAGGACAGAGGATGCCAGGGGTCCTTGACCCAGCTGCACAACCAGCCATGGAGTAAGAAGGAAAGAATATAGAATAGAGAAATATAAAAACCCCGATTCAAACGGTAGCTGGGACAATTTAAGTTTAAAAAAGAAAGCCAGCTAGAAATAAGCCAAGCTAAGGCCAGGCATTCATAAGAAAGAATAAGTCTCTAAGTATTTACTTGGGAGCTGGGTGGTACCTCCCCCCCAAAAAAAGCCAAGAGTCAGAGTCAACTACAGAAGATAGAACGGAGTCCTGACAAAGGATGCTGTGACCCATGGTCAGTCTGTACCTCCGGGAATTGGTCACTGTCCAGGCTTGAGGACTATTCTCCACCCACACACACACAGACACTTCTTTACTCTCTGACTCTAAAAGACTATGAGACACTGAATGTGAGCCACAATTAAAATGATTTATAAGTAATAAATTATAAGATGCTTAGTTGGATTTTGAAAAACTAACACCCAGAGCAGAGATAGGCGTTCTGGAGAATATTTTATAGATAAAGAAACTGGCAATCCCCAACATCTACAGTGAGTGCACAGAAGGCCCGGATTCTAATACCAGAGTTATATTTTACTCTTTTCCTCAATAAATAATTATTTGAGACTCTTCAGATTAATAATATATAATTATTAATAACATATAATTATATAATTATAACATAAAATAATCATATAATACATATTATAAACTTAATAACTATGAACTCTTTTCTTCCTATAATGAGGATTATGAAACCAAAAACAAATTACATTCACATTTTTGTAAAGTTGACTTTTTATTTATATATCTTTAAATTCCATTTGTTTTCTAAAAGCACAAGCTACATTTACAAACTTCAGCTTCAGGGGAAAAGCAAAGGTGACAAAACCAAATGGTTATCCCATGTGCGGGGGCAGCAACTGTCGAGGCTACAGCTCTGGAAAGTCTGAGTCCCCATCAGTGCATAACTAACAAACATCTGAAGATACTTACTTGAAAGCTTCCCCTAAAGTTGTTGATATCTTCAACATGCCTGTTTGATTTTTTTTTTTCCCAAATGGACCTCAGTATTGCGTAGGAATCGAGGAGAAGGATTTGAGGTGAATCTATTAATATTGAGGTATTACATGTGTCCTTGTTTTCTGAGACATTCGGTCTTAGTTAGGGCTTCTAATGCTGTGAAGAGGCACCATGACCACAGAAAATCTTATAAACAAAACATTTAATTGGGATGGCTTACTTACAGTTCAAAGGTTCAGTCCATTATCGTCATGGCAGGGAGCATAGTAATGTGCATACAGAGATGGTGCTGGTGAAGTACCTGAGCATCCTACATCTTACAGGCAACAGGAAGTCGACTGAGACACTGGGTGGTATCCTGAGCATAGGAAACCTCAAACCCCACCCCCACAGTGACACACTTCCTCTATCAAAGACAAACCCACTTGAACAAAGTCATGCTGTGGGATTAAATTCTGATACACTGTAAATATTTTTCCCTCCTGATTGGCCAGAAGGTACACAGGAAGTGTGGGTGGAGCTACCAGACTAAGAAAACTCTGGGAAGAGGAAGAGCAGAGCAGAGATGTCGCGCACAACCTTGTCCCACAAGGAAGACATGACACCAGCTCTTCTTTCAGCAGTTTTATTCAGGAACCTTGAATTCTGACTTCTGACTTACTTACGATGGGGACTGACTGACTTGCTACATCTTCCCTCTGATTCTGCTTCCGGGGAAAACCTGCCTGCAGCATAAATGGCCTCTGGGCAGCCAACCCCAGTACACCATGTGGGCATTACCTATAGGTCAAGGTACGCAGAAGCAAGCCAGATCCTCAGCCTAGCCATATATGGGAATGTTTGTCACTGAGAGCACTCACCATGTGGAAGGTGGAGGGCGGAAGCCAGCGCCATCTTTAAGGTGCAGCTGCAGCAGCTCCCTACACAGAGACACCAGTAGACACAGAGGAAAGAGATCAGAATGCTGCTCTGGGAAAAGGTACTCTATTTGAGGACCTGTGTTCAGTTCTCAGCACATCACATGGAAGCTCACAAATGTCTATAGTTCCTGTTTCAAGGGATCTAATGCCTTTCTCTGAGCTTTATAGCTATTGCATGTCTGTGATACATAACATAAATGTTCTTATATATTTGAAGATATATCACTTATATTGGCTTAATAAAATAATTGACCAGTAGCCAGGCAGGAAGTATAGGCAGGGCTACCAGACTAGGAGAATTCTGGGAAGAGAAAAGGCAGAGAAGAAGTTGCCAACCAGACACAGAAGAACCAAGATGAGAATGCTAGACTGAGGAAAAAGTTCCAAGCCACAGCCACACAGATAAGAATTATGTTTTAATTTAAGTGTAAGAGCTAGTTAGTAATATGCTTGAGCTACTGGTCCATTGTTTACTATAATATTAAGCCTTCAACTAAATTATTTGGGAAGCGATTGCTAAGTATTTAGGAACTGGTCAGGTGGGAGAGAAACATTCCATTATATGTAAGCATATGTGCAGGCAAAATACATAAAATAAATAAAATAATTTTTTAATATTTAAGTTTAGGCATGACAAAATAACTTAGTGGGCAAAGAGACTTGTCACCAAGCCTGACATAAGTTTGAGCCAGGTCTCGTGTGTTGTGAGATATTTGTACACTGTGTGAAGATACACTGTTGTGATTGGTTTAATAAAGAGCTGAACAGCCAATAGCTAGACGGAAAGTGTAGGCGGGACTTCTGGGACAAGAGAGGAAGTAGGAGGAAATAATCAAGGTGCAGAGGAGATGCCAGGAGACAGGGAAAGAAAATAGGAGGTACAAGATAAAAAGCCACGTGGTAAAATATAGATTAATAAAAGTAGGCAAATTTAAGTTGTAGGAGTTAGTGGGATGAGCCTAAGGTAAGGCCAAGCTTTCGTAATTAATAAGAAGTCTCCGTGTCATTATTTGGAAACTGGCTGGTAGGACAGAGGAAGACTCATTACACCCATATGGCAAAGGAGAGACTGATTCCCATAATACGTCCTCCAGCTTCTCCACATGTGCCATGGCACCCATCTCCCAATGCTGCATTTAAAATTTTAGATTTTAAATTTACTTCTCTGCCATAATTTTCAAAGAAACTCACTGAAAATTTGACAATCAGGAGTCCTAGGGGAGCTGGAACAGAGGAGGAACATTTCCAAGGTGCTACCTAATAGCCAGGGGAAGCAGGCACCAGTTTAATGTACCAAAGTTTCCATTTCTTCCATGAAAACCCCAGATACTTCTAATTCTTTATGATTTTCTTTTCTTTACCCCCCCAACAAAAAAAATTAAAACATTATGAATGTTCTCTCCCATTTCACAAAGGTTTTCAACATCTGACAAGAAAAGTTTTCTGGTCCCTTGTAAATGTTGGCAAAGATGACCCTTTACAGACAGGGAGGTGGACCAAGAAATCTCATTCTAAAAAGAACAGAGCCATGAGTCATAGCTCATGCCTATAATTTGAACAGTCTGTAGGCTAAGACAGGAGGATGTTCCCAGAGTTCAAGACCACCTTAGGCTACATAGTAAGTTCATGAATAGCCAAGGCTGCATAGCAAGACACTGTCTCAAAAATACACAACCAAATAAAAACAAGTGCTGAAATTCTGTAAAAGTGAGCATATGAACTTTAGCTGGGGGGTGTCACTGGGGTGAGTCTCCTGACCATATCTGTTCTCAGCAACCTCCAACCCATGGCATCTCATCAGACTAGAAACCAAGAAAGTCTACCCCGAGTGAGATCAAGTGTGGAAATCTCCACCTCAGAGGGGAGAGCTGTGAGGTTCCTGGCACACTCGTGGTTTCTCTCAAGAGCCCAAGAGCATTTCTAGCTGCTGGGGTCAAGAATGTAACTTTTGCTTGTCTATGTGTGCAGCTTGGCCATGAAGCTTGCCCATCCTCTGGTTGCTCTTACCCCTCTGTAGAACAGCTCTGCAAACCACCGACGCCCGTTGTCTGTGGGTTCTCTGTAATGTGCCTGGTTGAATGCTTTCCTCAGCTTTGAGATGCAGGATTGTACATCTCACATGGATACATACCAGATACGGCAATCAGCCTGCTCACACTGCTGGGTGGCATGCTCTACTACCCAGCGGCAGCCCTCAGAGGCAAATGATGATGAATCCATGCCTCAGTCTCTCCTGATAGATGACTCCTGGGTCTTTTGATGGGAATCTCCATTTCTCAGATGCACATGTGTCCACCTAAGGCGGCAGCAACACAGAGGACAGGTACCCTTAACTCCACCTGGTACCTACTAGAGAGCATACCCCAACCCCCCAGCAGAAGAGAATTCTACCAAGAAACACAGAACCAAGACATAGACCCCACATGTGTCAAGTGTCACCTGGTAGATCTGGGAAATCCTAACGAGCCAGCCTTAACTCAACAGATGTGACACACAGCAGTATTTGCCACACACAAGCCACTGCAGGAAAAAGCACCATCCCCACCGCCCCCTAGAGGAGTGCTGTCACCCCACGTTTCACGGCTGCTCCTCTTCCGTGGGAGGTCATCCCTCTGAAGGCAGAGATCTTTCAAAGGCAGCTGTACCAGCACCAGCTGCAGATCATTCAGCCTCTCAGTCAAGCGCTGGCCGGAGTCATATCCATTTACATCCATACACAACTGTTGGATGTACAAATGACAATTGTCAGGACAAATGGCTTGGAGCAGTTCCCAAAGACTTTGCTGGAAGACTGTAGCGCTTCTGCACCCGTCTCCCCCAGGCTAAGTAGACCTGAACCGTCACCAAAATGTAACCCCAGCACAGACATGGCTCTCAGCCAGCCTGTCCTCTTGAGCCACTGATGATACCCTTGGCCAGTCCTGGTAGGGTCTCACCTTTCCTGTGCCACGGATAACAGCAGACCCACTGCTTCACAGGTCAGGTAACTCCTATGTGGGTTTTATTCATTAAAAAAAAAAAAAAGACCAAGAGTTGCAAATAGCACACAAGGTCCTACGGGGCTTCTTTTCCTTCATTTTCTGTTAGTTATCTTACACACATTTGGAAGCTTTGTGAGAAATAGGTAAGGCCCTGTCCTGGCAGCCTGCTTTTGTTACAGCACCCTTGTGGCAGGATGAGGCTGGACATTAAAAGGTCTCTAGAGATACTGCACCGCCCAGAGACAAAACTACAGAAGACAGTGACCTACAGGATTCAGGTGTCAAGGAAGCTGAGTTTCAGACGAGGGCCCTTCTTACACACATGTGTTGGTTCACCTAAAATGTTCTGGACATAAAAACGGAAGTACAGTTTGTTAGCAGTGTGTCCTCTGTCTTCCTCACGCCACAAGCACCTCCAGACTCTGAGCAGAGATGAGTTACTCTCCAGCAACACAGCCTCCAGAGGGATCGTTTACCAGCAGGAACATGTTCCCATCCTGGTCTCCTTTGCTGTGACCAAGCATTCAGACCTTCCAGAGTCTTCCTTACACCCTCCCCCCTCCTTACCCCCCTCCTTGCCCCCTCCCCCTTGCCTCAAGGACATCTCTACTCTTCAGCTGTCACAAGTAAGATGGTGAGCTGTGAACACACCTCAATTCAAAGCACCTATTTCCAGTCTTCACTGGGTTGTGTGGATGGTCCTGGGGCCTCAAACTGGATAGAAAGAGCCTCTGTCAACCAGTCACCAAGCCTGACCACCCATGTCACTCACTCTGGGCAATTCTATCTTCTTGCTCTAATTCTTATTCTTGCTGTCCAGGAACCTTCTGGCAATTCTAGCACATGGCCCTCCAGGGTCCTTTGAGCCGCTAGTGATATATGGCTCTCAGACTGCATTGTGGCCCTCCAGCACCCTAAGTCCCCCAAAGCTGCCCTCTGCATTTAGGACCTGTGTAACAAGCTAGCTCTTTTCACTATCCTGTGAGCTTCCCACCATGGTCCAAACTCCTTGTCCCAGGCTCTTGGTATAGGTGGCCTGTGGCTGCCATCACTCTTGGAGTCTTGTGTCCATGCCTTATCTTCATCCTTTTAAATGAGCCATATGACAGTGAACCAAATAGAGTGGCCCTGCTGCCCAGAGACAGCCTCCATTGTCAGAGGGGTGCAGGAATTTGACAAGACTGTCACACAGTGAGGCTATGCTTTCCCCTCATCAGCGTCTGCATTGAGTTGTACCATCATAACCCCTTTACCCCCATGCATCCCAGCCCCATCTTGTTGCTGGGTCCTAACAGTTCCCTCGGGGGAGGGAGGGAGAAGGTGCAGAGTCAATGACACAGATCCTGGGGGTCACTTAAAAAGGACTGACTCCTTTATTCAACAATGAGGAGAGCTTTATGACCCAGGCTGTGTCATACTGTGGTGATATCGAATGGCTGCCCCTCATTGTCTGGCCACAATCAGGAGATCTTACAGCATCTGTTGCTAAGCAGATTCCCAATGGTCAGGAACCCTGGGCAGTGCCTGTTGCTAGGCAGATTCTGAGCAATTAGGAACATTGGACAGTGGTTGTTGCTAGGCCCTCAGGCAGACTCCTGGTTGGTTCATAAGGACGGATGTTATGTTCATGCCTTGGCAACTGGTTTAAGCCAATTTCCTTGGCCCTCTGGGCCTGTCTGACTACATCTCACATCCAGTACAGCCTGGGCTAAAGCTTCATGTAATTATTATCTCTTATCCCTTGGCCTACGGATTCTCATGAAGTCCTTGGGCTTCCACAGGTCTGCCAACCCAACCCTCAAGGAAGCATGTCACAACGTGGTGGCTCTTTTCTTCTAGAAGAATCTAAGCAGCTATAGGTCTTTCTAAGGGCAACATTTAGTTCACCCCTTCTTTGGTTACATCCATACTGACAATACCAGTAACAGAGCTCCAAGAAGGGGTGACTAAGCCCTGCTTTACGGGAGAAATTTCCAAAGGAAATGGAAGTCTATAGCAACTGAAACATTCCTCTGAGATCCTTGTGGCTGGCCTGAGTGGGGGAAGGTCGTTCACACACATAGAGCATGAATGTTCTAAGAAGTGAGTCCATTGGCAGCCTCTACGATGTCCATGCTTCTGCTGGCCCTGGTCCATCTACACATCATTTACACCTATGGGCTCCAAGCAAGATACAAACCCCCATATAGGAATCATCAGGTGAATAAAAGTGGGATGTGGCAGTGGGTCCACATGTGTAGGTGGAGTTCTGCTTCCACAGAGGGCCATGCAGGCCTGTGGAGATCAGTTGCAATTCTTTTCTACATGGTCATTTCAGAAAAGCAGACTGGGAAATCTTCACAAGCAGATGGCAAACAGAAAAAACTCTCTGGATGAAGACTGAACTCGTTTTGGATACCTAACTCGAGTGCCCAAATTAGGTGTGTTTCAATTAAAGTGAATTCTGTGAGCGTCCCCAACCCCCAGTCAAAAGCCTCATAAAGAGTCTTGCAGCAACTTTTAGGCAATGTTAGCTGTACTTCCCCCACCCCGGCCCAGGACATCTGTTTGGAAAGCAAATTGCATTGGGCTGATGCATTCACCAGATGAGTGGGACATGCCCCCCGGCTGAAAGACTTGAATGCGTTCAAGGGGTGCAGGAGACACAGATGTCCAACATGCCTTCCTAGCGTATGGGCCTCTGACGCACACAGGAGCGATGTTGCCTCTGACTCACTAGGGGGTGGAGGAGCAGACTGCCTGCTGACCTCTGCAGCCATCCTGGCCCTTTGGAGTGTGAAATTTCAATTTCTACATCAGAGCACTCTGTTTATGTCCCTCCCCCCCAAGAAAGCTTTATTCGGGAACGTAATGTTGATGCTTTCCAGGTTAGAACTGTAGCTGACAGGGAACCAGGAGAGTACGAGAAAAAGGAGTAATTTCTCCCATGCTCACATCCAGTCCACAAGCTATCTTTTGTAAGTATGCCATCTCCCAGCAGCCCCACTTCCGAAAGAGTCCATTCTACAAACCCCATACTGTTCAAGCACTGTGAGTTGACCAAAACTCCAACCGTGTCTATGGCAGGACAAAAGCAAAACTGCATGCCCAGAATAGAAGAGCATGTTACCTGAGTGTCTCCAGAGGAAGGAGAGGCCTATGTGTTACCCAAGATTATAGTCACAGCAGGACCCTCATTCCATGTGACTCCAGATACATGGTCAATTCTCCCTGTTCACCCATCCCAAGATCTCCCCACCATGTCTGCTTCCAGCCTGCCTCCAGCACATGCCATCTCCATGTATGTTCTTCCCAGCCACACCAAATCAAACAACATGAAAAGCCAGCTGTGGGACTCACCTCTGCTGTAGAGTTATATCTTTAAAATATGCCCTGTCTATCTTCCATGAGATAGACACGTTCATGTGTGCACATAGCACTCAGTACAGTCCCCAGGAACATGACCCACAGTACAGAGGTGACGTGAGCTACCTCACATCTAGTCACTGCCATTGTTCCCTTGGAGTTTCTGTCCTGGTTCACCATAACACAAATTCTGATGCTTCAGTTACAGGTATGTCCAGAAGGAGATGTCTGAGGAGCCTCCCTGAATTTTAAATGAGTACAGACTGTCTCAAGGTCAAAGGCATTCAGGCCTATCCTTGGGAGTTCTTTGTAAGACAGTCCTCTAAACTCACAAGAAGGAATTTGAGCCCTGGCAATAGCAGCTGATCTGGAAAGATAGACTGGCCTTAGGATACTGAGGCAGTGGACTCTTGAGGCCTGGAGACTGACAGGAGAGAGGAAGAGAAGCTCATGGTCTGCTGAGGTCAGAGGGGGTGGTGGTGACCTGACTGGAGTCCTGGTTGCTGTGGTATCCAAATTCCCAAGAGCAGTGACAGGTCAGAGCCAAAGGTTAGAGCAGAGAATCTGACGCACCTGTGTTTTACACTGTATTTTCTGTGGACAGAGGTGAAGATTCAGAGCACAGGAATCTTAGAAAGCTGGCAAAACCAGACTCCTTGGGTCAAACAAGCAGACTCCCTGAGGATACCAGGTAGCTGAAGTATGGGGAACTATCAGACGTGAACAATAGAAGATGTTAGGCTTTGCTGATATCTGAAATGATGATTGAGTGGTATACATGCAAAATTGTATAAGAATAAGGAGAATGTCAGCTGATAGAGGCCAAAGAGGGTTGATCTGGGAAAGACCAAATGTGTCAGCATCACATGAGGAGGCAGAACCTAGGACACCTAGACTAGAAACCAACCAGAATACACCCTGGACAGATGTTAGCTTATCTTCATATTACACTAAAAAGAACCCTCCTCCATGTAGAATAAAATAATGCTATAATTGGGAGCAAAGTATTCGTGCCCTGCTCAGCACATTGGCGACAGCTGTTGCCAGGCTGCGGGGTTTCCAGGGAATGACGTTTCTACATACATACCACACACAGAACAACACAGCACAAGCTTACACATTCACAGCACATGCTACACACCAGACAGACTATACCAATGCCACATACAAATCATGCACAGTTCACCCACAGTCAGCCACAAACCACACAAATACTACACACCACACACAAATTATAAATACCACAAGTAAACCACACACATATGCATACGATGCCCTCACCACAAACCTACACATACAGACCTCATGCTACACACACAAAACACAAATAATATGCATTAGAAAAATATGCACATTACCTGTACATATGTATGTAACCATATACTACATGCTATACCACATGCTACTCATGCCCGACACACTGTACAACATATATCACACATAGTATACATATAAGACAATGTCCTCCTCACTTTTTTGAGAGAAGTAGGGGATCTCTAGCACTGTCTCCTCTACAAGTGAGAGGAAAGACTTCTCCACCAGGCTCCACCCACTTGAAAGGATCCTGGAATCCTATTTAGTAAGGAAACTCATGATTCTCACCCTCCAACACTGCCCTGGCCACTTGGGGCTCTTCTCTGATTAAGCACATAGAGATCTTACCATTATTAGTGCTGGGTTTAGAGGAGTCGTCAAAATTCATGCCTACACCTCTGAGGGTCTGCTTAGTCCACCACTGCCATCATATTACCTGGGCACCACCACTTCCCGTGGGAAGGCATGATGTCCACAGTGTGGCCAGTGCTGAGGAACGCTTCTGATGTCGGGCCCTAGGGCCCCTACTGCAGATAAGTCATCAAGGGAGCTTGCACAGTCCCTGGGCTAGTTGGCTCTGTAACTCGCTGGTCTGTGGCGGGGCCCCTTACACACCTGAAGAACAGGCCCCTCTGTAAAAAAGGCAGCAACAGGTGGCTGTGGCTTTGTCATAATACACGTCATGCCTGAAACCCAACCAGCTTCTAGCAGCTCTGCAATCCATGCCTACAGACACCACCAAGAGTTCCCCAACTGGGGTGACTTCTAAGCCATTAGACACCATCTCAAAAGAGAATTGGAAGGCTAGTGGCCTGTGTCCAAGCCCTGGAAGGTCTTAACTAGTTTTCCAGTCTGGCATAACTCATGTAGAAGAATTTGAGTCTGTGGGTTCACCTTATTCTTCCCACAGTCTCCCAATCATACTCAGCCCCACCCCTCAAATCAGATCTCCCCAGAGAAAAGAATGTGGCCCACGGTGAAGTCAAGTAAGCACCTGACTGAGCTCAAGGCTTCCTTCCATATCTGAAGGAAACTGAGCATCTAGGAAAGGATTCAGGAGCTAGCACAGGACATACGCCTTAGGGACTAAGTGAGTGAGCTGACCTTCCCACCGTCACAGGATTCAAAGTTGTAGATGCCAGGACTTCATTCTTGAGATAACACTAATGGGAATTACTGTCTTCACCAGGCCGTAGAGGGAGCAAAGCCACAGACTCGCCACCTCCCTGTCTTGCTGTGGGGATTTCTCTGCTCAGATCTGCATCTGGTTTTATAGGTTTCCCTCAACCCTGCAGCGATGTGATGTTGGTCTGCACATGCTCCACCCTGTAGAAAGGCTGGGGTAGGCTTGCTGACCCTCCTGGTCAATAAGCCATAAGGAATAGAGCCATGCTGGGTGAGTCACTTCACAGCCACCAAGCCTTCTTTACTCCAGGGCCTCTAGACTGAGATTAGCAATACTGATGACCACACCATTCAGAGCACAACTGCCCCAGGAGCCAGAGAAGCACTGGGAGCTGATAACATTTACAAACTGCACAGAGCTGAAGGCGTCTGCCATGGGTGACTCACAAATAAACCTTTATTTGCCATGGATGCTCTGCTAAACACAAGCAGATTCTGAGACACTGTGTGTCCCTAGCACAAGCAAACTGTCTGTAGGTCAATCTTTCCTCCACCCAGCCCCCTTGGAGGGAGGAGGGGGACTTTCCAGAAAAATCTTCAGCTGTGAGTCCCAAATGTTAGCCACAGCCACTCACTCAGCTGATGATAGTGAATAACTGCTTCGTTGGAAGCTCTGTGTGACATCATAGCAGTGGAATTTTGTGTTTGGAAATTCCTTATTGTAATTTCGCCACGTTCTCATGGGACAGTCAGAAGGTTTTTGTCCCAAGGGACCAGAGTGCCGGCTCCTAGAAGCAGAAGGGCATCAGAGTTCTGTCTGGAGAGTCTACAGTACAGAATGGACAACAAACATCTCCAGCCTCGAGGCTGTTCTGTTCCCTCATGGAAACTGATACCTTCGGGCTCCAAGCCCAGTTCTCTCTAAGGTCACATGAATATGGTCTTTGGTCTATGTGGAAATGAGATCACAAGACAGATTAACGAGGGTTCCAGGGCGCTATCCCCGGCTTGTGCTGACTCCAGCTCATCAAGGCAACTATTCATGGAAACCACCTCCCTTCAAATATTTCATCACCAGCACGTGCGTATGGAAAAACCTAGCCCGAAAAACCCCGGTACGGTGTCTCCGCAGCCGCTCAGCTCTATTTGGTACTTGGGGTTCATCTTCTACTGCATTTTGAGTTTGTTCCTGCTGCCCTCATCATCACCAGCTGCCTTTCCTGGGCCGAGAGCAACTGCAGCGGCATTCTGGGTGTGGAGTGAAGGGGAGGCTTCTGTGAAGAGCTTCGTGTGTTATAGGATGTGTGTACAGACAACAGACTTGGTCCCTACCATTGTGGATAACGAGAAGTCTCATGATCCCCTGCAGGCCTATTGTGGGGTTAGATAAGCTTAAGAATCAGAAGGCCAGTATGTAAATTCCTGACCAAGACTGAAGCACTAGAAGAAGCCACAAGTGCTGGGCTGAGTGTGTCCAGTTAGACAAACAGCCAGCCTTGCCCTGGCTTTGTGCTCCCTCTAGGCCTTTCAGAACGATATGATGCCCCATTAAGTCTGCCAGCTGCAATGCTCACCTTTCCAGAAACTCCCACAGACACAATAGGAAAGAAAGCCTAACTAGCTAGGTGGGTACTGTGTGGCCCAGTCCAACTGATAAGTCAAATTAATCATCATACGTGTGCTACGCCTAATGCTCAGTTCTGCTGCCATGGTGAGAAAGTGGCTGGAGACAGCGTGTGAATGCATGCATGGGGCTCTGCATCAATGAAACCTACTCTGCATCGGTTGGAGGGTAGAGTGCTGGCTGCATTAATGTGAACACGTGAGTTCAGATCACCAACACACACAGCAAAAGCCAGGCTCCTGGGGCAGTGGAAGACCCTGCCCCATAAAATAAATTAGAGACTGCAGGGTGTTCAGTCATAAAGGAAGACAGCTATATCACAGCGCCTCCTCCCAAGGCTCAGGAAGGGGAGACAGAGAAATTGGAAGAGCCAGAAGGGGTGATCACTCCATCAAAACTGAGTCTTCCAGGCATGGAAAGGTGCCTGGACATGTGAGCTCACTGGCATTTTAATGGTATGAACAAGAAACAAAGTGAAACCATGTAAAATGCCCACAGATGGGAAGGTGAGCACAAAGTCCCAGCCCCAACTGAGGAGCTATTGATAATTAACATCAAGGGCCGCACACCCAAGACTTTATTGACAACACAGGTTGGACTCAATGGTTTTTGTTTGTCTTAAGTGAGGGCACGAAGTTGAGTGGGTAAGGGATGGGCAAGGCCTGGAAGGAGCTGGGAGAGGAACTGAATATGATGAAAATAAAAGAACTAATCAAGATATATAAAATAAAGTTGAAAAATATAAAAACTAAAAATAAGAAAGATGGAGATAGATAGGTGAAAATATCCAATGATCATCTCTGGGCTCTTCATGCACAGATGTCTGTGCATGCACGCACGCACGCACACACACACACACACATCACATACACACATACATATGCCATGCACATACATACACAAAAGAAAAAGGTTAATTTATAGACATTGACCATGGGCTAGGTTTGCCCAGCAAGTTACAGCTGATCAGTGTGGTTCTTATAATGCCAATGTACCTACTCAGTGAGTTGCTCTGATATTGGTGGGTGCCGCTGAGATGTTTTACAGTAACATTTCTTTTTCATTTTTTTTTTTAGGTAAGGTTGCTCTGTCTGCCCTGGAACTCATTATATAGACCAGGCTAGCCTCAAACTCAGGGATCCCCCTCCCCTGTGCTGGGATTGAAAGTGTGTGCCACCACACCCAGTTGCTGGTGCATCTTCACATTTCAATAAGAACTCCATTTTTAGTGTATGATCATGCTCTCTGTGTCTTTATGATCTTCCTCACATTTGAGGAAAATGTTTCAGTGTGCCTGCTATGAAGCCTAGTGGAGATGCTGGCATTGGGGACTCTCAGGAGCAAGTGAGCTTCAAGTACTTTCAATTTTAATAAGACAAAGAAGCTTCTAGAAATGTGCTTGAAACAATAGTCTTGGATACGGGGACCTTTTCCTTCCTTTTTCACTACTGCGCTCTGAAATAATCTTAAACATCTCTTTACCACATGGATAACATGTCTAGGGTTCACTGGAAAGTTCTGCTCTGGCTTTCAGTAGCATAGGCCAGTGATACTGATACAAAAGCACAGTTCAAGGTCAGGCATCTGGAGCAAGCATGAGAAAACCTGATCAAAGCTCCTGAAGGAATCTTCCCTTCATTAGACACCTACACTCCAGTCCTGGCTGCCCCCAAGCAGGGGTCACTATTCTGGTCTCTGGAAAGCACACATAATGGAGACATTATTATTAATTATAAAAGGTTGGCCATTAGCTTAGGCTTATCTTGTTAACTCTTCTCACTTAATCTGCTTTTATTAATCTACGTTCTGCCATGTGGCTCCATTAACTGCACTCAGTGCTGTGTGTCTGCCTGTTCAGCATCTCCCTGGCATCTCCTGAGCAACTGGATTTATTCTCCTTTTCCTTTCTCTCCCCAGAAATCCCACCTAACCTCTTCCTGCCTAGCTATCAACCATTCAGCTCTTTATTAAACCAATCAGAAGGTACCTTAGGCAGAGACACATGTTTATAGTGTACAGAAATATCCTGCAACAGCGGGGATTTCTGCTTGCAGAGCTTAAGAAGAGAAGAAACTTAGCCTGTTGTGGGCCTCTCCAAGCCTGGGTCATTTCAGTTAATTCAGTGTCCTCTGTTCCTCAATTCCCTCCTCTGTGAATGGACAGGAACACTTCTGTAGTCAGAAGTTTCTGGCCCGGCCTATCCCCAAGGTCCTGACCCGCTGTCCCTTATTCCCAAAGTATTACAAAAAGACTTATATTAATTATAAGCTGTTTGGTCTATAGCTAAAACTTATTGTTTGCTAGCTCATATACTTTAAATTAACCCATATTTCTATTTAGCCATGTGGCTTGGTCCCTTTTTGCTCAGTGCAGCACTCTCAACCTGCTTCTTCTACATCTCACTGTCATCTGCTGCTCTGCTCTTCTGATTCCCAGAATTCTCCTAGTCTGCTTGCCTCTACTTCCTGTCGAGTTACTTGACCAATCAGCATTTTATTAAACCAATAGGAGTGACAAATATTTACAGTGTACAAGGGCATAGTCCCACAGCACATTTCCCTGCTTCAGGGTTGCAAGGCAGAAGGAAGGGAGGGCAAGTCAGAGACATGGGTATATGTCCTCCACTATCACCCTTTCTATGGGCAATCTGTTCACTTTATGAAGGCATTGCCTCCCATGTTCAAACAGATGATGGGCGTTCACTGAGGGAAGAGCTGCACAGAAAGACAACAGCTGGTGTGTGCTATAGCCTGGAGTGTCAGGCGGGTTCACTGACAGGCAGTTGTCCCCTATTTGTTTCACTTCCAACTCAGGACTGACCAGAAAGAGCTAGATGACCCCCCCCCAGACACAGAGGATGCTCCAAAGGGTTCCATATTTGCATGAACTGCCCCAGCTATCTGGGCTGACAGCTTCCGATCAGGGATTCCAAAACCTCACTGAGTTGAACGTGAAGCCTTCAATCAGACCACCTGGAGGTTTCACACCTCTTGCTGGTGCCCTGAGGGCGGTCTTTCTTGATCTCACATCCTCTAACACCCACTTATTCTGAGCCTCTCCAAGCACCATGTAGGCCAGCTCTGTAAAACAGCTTTAGAAATGTATGTAAATGAAGGTGTGCATGCCCGCAGGATCTGGACCAGACCCAGGCCCTTGAGCACAGAGGGCCACTGTCCAGCTTCACAGTAACCCATCACACAGAACCTACCCCAACCCTTCCAGGCTTGGTACTCTCAAAGTTTCCCAGCAACACCTTCTGTGCCCCCATCGTGAACCAGGACATGGCTTTCCCAGTGTTCCCTGAGTCCTAAGGAACTACTCTCTGCCAAGCCTTCCACAACTGTACAATGCAAACAACTCAGTGCATGGTCAGTCCTCGGTGGCCTGTGTTGAACGTGGACACATGCACAGAGTTCACAGAGTACATTGGCCCTCAACCACATCAGAAAGTTTCACCCACTGATCTGGTGCTTTTGAATCTACCCATCGTTCTCCCGGCTTCAGTTATCAGTAGCTCTCGCCTGACCAAGAGAGCCCTCCTAATTGAACTCTGAAATCCCGCATTCCCTCCCTGACCTTCTGTCTACTCTTAATAGCCATGATCTTCTCTAAAATGCAAATCTCGTCAAGCCTTTTAGGCACTCCCCATTCTAATAGGGGAGGAGGCAGGTGTGAATCAGCTGACCTCAAGAGTGAAGAAATTCAAGCCAGCCAATGCTCTCGAGGGTCATACCGTGACCTTCCCATCAAAGGCTTCAGCTGGGTTCTCAACCCAAAAGATGCTGGAGTGAAACTGACTGACTGGTGGATGATAGATAGGCTTGAGGACAACAGAGTACTATCCCCACAGTGGGCTAGCGAAAGGCTGTGGAGGGGACAAAGACATCAAAGGCAGACATGTAGAACCATGAGGCCAATGAAGCCAGTAAGACCGTAGTGTCTTTGTGGATAGAAATTGTCGCAACAGGATAAAAACAGACAAGTCTAACACAACAGCCTTACAATATGAAGTAAGATCGAACAGATACACAACAATTTGGAAGTCACCATCTTAATTAATGTGAAACATCCCCCAAAAACTTAGATGAAAACAAAGGACCAGAACATACTATCAAGTTTAACTTAAAGGGCTGACACCGTCATCAGCCTGCAACAATTGTGTGTGAGTGAGTGTGTGTGTGTGTGTGAGAGAGAGAGAGAGAGAGTGTGTGTTCAAATATATGTGTATGTGTTCTTCAACTATATGTGTGTGTTCTTCAGATATATATTTATAAATATATATGTGTGGGTATGTGTTTTATTTGTGTGTAATTGTGAGCACATAAGCACACACTCACACATGTGAGCACTCACACATACATGGATGCTCACAGAGGCAGAAATGCATGTCAGATCACCTCCAGTGTGAGTTGGCGTTCCAGGCTGTTATAAGCTACCTCATAAGGGTGCCAGGAACTGGACTCACATCCTACACATGAAGGAACCTTGTGTCTGAATCTGTGAGCCTCCCTCTTAGGCTATAAAGCAAACTTCAACCAGTTTCAGGGAACATGGTTATACAGACCATATTATTGACACGTAATGAAACTGAATGAGTGTTGGCTATGTTCATGAAGGCCCACCCATTAAGAAAAATAAATTTGAAAATAGTCGTGTCAAAGAATAAATCATACTGGGAGCAGAAATACTTTAAACAGTGATAAAATACCATTAGCTGGGAGGCAGTCAAACGGTTCTCTAGGAATTTATAGAAATGACAGATTGGAAATTAATGAACAAGTTCCCCAACTGAGCTCAGATTTCTTTTAAAATAGAACAAATTGGAATCAACTCAAAGAAAGTTAGGAGAAAGGTTATATACGAAAGCATTGAGAAGACAAACATACAATAAAAATGACAAATAAAAGTGGACTCACAAAATAAACCTGAGTGTCTAGTGAGGAGAAGAAGACAAAATTCAAAATTAATAGCAGGGATGCAAAGGGACACAATTATGGAGAAGGCAAGACTGAGCACCCCACCACTGACGACTGAGAGAGATTTATGAGAGGCATGTCAGTCACGAAATGTTTACTGCTTTCTGAAAATAACACATTTTCTGTCTTTGAATTCCATCTGTTCTTGTTTTAGAACAATAATATAGCCAGATATTAAAATCCACACAAGGGAACTACGAGAAATAAAAATTAGAGTCCACAGTGTCTGCATTCACGAATGTAATGTAAGACTCGTGTGCAAAATATAACGAGAGAGAGGTAACAGCATTGAAAAGGAGAACATGTCACTCCACGGTATGTCTGTTACAGACAGGTACAAAAATGCATTAATTTTATTAATTCGGTGTGTATTTTAGGAAGAAACTGAAGTTATTTACATTTCTTATTAAATCCAATGGACTAATGGGTTTCTCTATTCTCGTATTGTAGCTCTCCCTTTTTTGATGGGCACCTAACAATTCTTGGTAGTTGTGAGACATGGACACTCTGGCAAGCGTGAAGTCTCTACTCCATGTGTCGTTGGGTGCACACCCAGTGTGGATCGTAGGGTAGTTCTTGAGGAATCTTAACAATGGCTAGACAAATACTTTCTCATGTGTGGAATCTAGATACATGTGATATACACAGCAGAGGGGGTATTATTAGGAGGTAAGGGAAATAAGAGGGGGTAGCAGAGCTGAATGTGATCACAGTACATATGTGTGTATAAAAATATCAACATAAACCCATTATTTTATAGAATTAGTATAAAAATAAATTAAAACAGAAAACATCCAAACTATGAAAAACTATTACCAACATATAATACTAATACTACATGTCTGAGTATATAAAGACTCCAGAGAACAGCTCAAAACTCACCCTCCCTGCCCTTTGTACAGCCCATGGGCCCATGATCACATTGCTTTTGGGTCTATGGTGAAGCCCAAGGCAAAGCTGACCACCCTGTCGTGTCCAGGAAGCAAAGAAAGCATTCCAGAGTCTCCTATGAAGGTATGCCTCAATGTCTTCACTTTCTCCCAGTGGGTCTCACATTTTCAGTTTCCACCACTCTGGGAGCCAGACTGGACATCAGACCCCACCTCTTACAGCTTCCATATCCCAACTGTGCTGCCCTGGGGACCAGCCTTCAACAAGCTCCCAAAGAACTCACACCCAGACCACAGCAGCTTGCTGTCACACCCCTTCATAGCCATCATCTACACAGTACTGAGTTCCAAACAGTGCTATACACCTGCTCATCATCATAAGATACAAATACTTCCCAAACAGCACCAGGGGGATAGCCAAACATGAACATGTGGGTGAATAGAGAGGCCTTCAAGTCAATGATCTAGATTTTTTAAAAAATCACATCACATATCCATAAGGAAAACATATTAAAGGAATGATTAAAATAGAAAAGACGCAGAGAATGAGTGAGATCCAGGAATAACTCTGAGCTGCTTCTGCAAAAAGGCAAACCACTGAGAAGCTCAATTAGTCAGAAATAAAGAAAAACAACAAATGCACACTGCGGGGATTTGCCAAAGGGGGTATAATTTTAAAACGTAAACAAGCTTTTTTTTAACAGCCTCACATGACTGAATTTGGAGAAGAGAATCTTAGAACAGAAGGTTTTCCTGGCGACAAGCTGCTGACGCCGGTTATGTGAGCTACAGATCGGTATGAAGATTCCAGGCTTAATGTACACATTACCATCTTCCTCCTGAGTTCAGCACAATCAAAAGAGAGGGAAGAAAGAAAGAGGTGGGTGGAGGGGGGGGGGATCACATGACCTAGTCTCAATGCTGACTCACCAGTCGGGTTATGTGGCCCAAAGGGCTTCTAACACCCTCTCTACCCAGCACCCACCAAAGCCAACCTTCAGCACACTAAGGGGTCTGCCACCCAGATAGTCTTTTGGCCCTTGCCTGCAGAGAAAAGAAGGACCATATCCTGGAGCGTGGAGGTGGAAGAAGTGGGAAGAAGTAGATGTCACAGAAACCATCTCCTTCATAGGGAGTCCCGAGAGAGGGAGTGTAATGGGAAAGTGTCCTGCATCAGTGGGATGAGAGTCCAAAAAAAGGAGTCAGTCTCCTCGGAGGATCTGGATCTGGATGGACACTAAGGGAGAAATCTGCCTCCACAAAGGGTGCTTCGTCTTGTTGGCAAAGTAATTAAAGCACTACAAGAACACAAGATACTGATGCTAAATAAAGTCTTACAACACCTAGTTAAATAAAATAGTAATAATAAAGAATGTAAAGACTAATGAACAGTGGAATGAAAATAGTTCATTTGAGATTCCAGCACAATCTTTCCTCCAGATTCCTTCTTGTAACTTGTATAACAAATTCCTCTGTGCACAGCCGGAGCAGAGGTCTGCAGAGAAAACCCACACCATCCCCAATCACCATGTGAGTTTATGCCAGGAATGAAGTACAGGAAGTCCGTGAGTATAAATCATGTCCGTCAAAAAAGGGATGAAAACCACGTGATCATTCCAACAGATGCCAAAAAAGTTTTTGATAAAAGTCAGCATGCATTGTCCATCCTCCATCCATAAGCACTTGGGTACCCACATACACACACACACACACACACACACACACACACACACACACACACATATGCATGCATTCACATACACACATACACACACATACTGACATTCGTGTGCACACAATCCAAGACTGAGCTGTCTGCAGCAAGCAGAGAAGGCCACATTTTACTTCCTCACAGTTGACAAGGCACTGGGAAGATCTATCATGGCGGGAAATGCAGGAACACAATGTATCCAGCTCAGGAGCCATCTTGCTGAGACTCACCCACAGGGGAACTTACTCAAAAGAGCCGAGGAAGAAGTAAGATTGCCAAGTACAACACACATTTTACTTCTAATGTCACATAAACAACAAATAACTTTTTACCACACCCATGTCCCATATTGAATGAGAAATAATCTAAACTAATTGTTATTAATCTGAAATGTATTCATAGTGTCCCATATTTTTATTTGCTAAGTGTGGAAATCCTATGGAAAAGCTACATTCATTCATATATCATTCTATAACCAAGTATCAGAGACTGAGTAATATAAAGAGAATATATGTAATTTAGCCCACAGTTTGGAGGCCCCGAGAATGAAACACTAACATAAAGTCTCTCCTGTCTGCATCACACATGTTAGATGGAGTCAGGGTGAGAGCATTTAAGAAGTGATCCCATGGCCACCGAGGGATTGGGCACGTGGTCACTGTTCCAGAAAGTGAGAGATCACGTGGCCACCCTGAGAATCCCACCTTACTCTCTGAAAGCAGATTCTCTCACAATAACTACCAAAATCTCACAAGAATTGTTAAGAGGTGAGTGAGATGGATCAGCTAGTGATGTAAGTTCAGTTCCCAAAACCCCAGAACCTACATTAGAAGGAGAGAAATAGCTCCCCAAAACATCCTCTGCCTCTGTACGTTCACTATGGTACATACACACACATAATAATAATAATAATAATAATAATAATAATAATAAATAAAGAATATAGTAGAAGATAGAAAGAGCCCCTGTGCTTATGAATCAGATGAATTAATATCATAAAATAACCATATCACTGAAGATCTACGGATTCAGTGTAATCCCCATCAAAATCCCAGTGACATCCTTCACAGAACAGAGAAGCATTCCTAGAATTACTGGGGAAGCACAAAAACCCCCAAATAGTCACAGCCATCCTGAGCAGCAAGAACAACCACCTGGAGGCTGGACACAGTTACCAAAGCATCAAGGCGCTCACAAAAACCGACTCGCAGACAGTGGCAAGGACCCAGAAATAAACCCTCGTGGCTGCAACCATCTGACCTTCAATTAAGAGGCTTGGGACAGATCTTAAAGACAGCCATTCAACAAACAGTGCTTGGAAAACTGGATGTCTATATGCTGAAGAAACTAGGTCCCTGTCACTCACTCTATACAAAAATCCATTCAAAATGGTCCAAAGACCTCAATGTAAGACCTGAAACTTGAAAAATGATAGAGAAGAACATCCCAAGATAGAGACGGAGATGTCAGCAGTGACTTCCATCTGTCTCTACCTTAAGAGGAAGGGACTCTGACAGCCAAGCCATGATGACAAGGATTGACAAATGGACTGCAGGAAATTGGCACTCTGACCTGTGTCCTTGGTGGGAGAAACTCTTCATTTGTCTGTGATCATCCAAGAACTTTGAGACCTTTGTCTAATTCTTCTTCCAACACACTGCTGCACCCAGATTTTTCACCTCCCTGCTCCCATACATCTTGTTAATGATATAAATGTCCTGTTTTCCACCCCCAACTCAGATTCACAAGGTCTTCCATGAGACTTTAAATATGTCCTCTGGCTACCATTGACAAGTAATGGCCACCTTGATGACCATTTCTTTAGACAGCCTTCTATTTCTGGCTGCTTTGGGTGGGTATTCCCCTTGTCTCTGTTGGCCTCACAGGGCTGTGTTATGTCTAGTGGGTGTTTCCTCTTAATTCCTCGTCTCGGGACTGTCGGACTATTTTGCCCAGAATTAGGAAATTCTTGCTGCCCTTTAGGCTGGTTAAACTTTGTTGACTTGACAGAAAAGCCAGAGTCATCTTCAAAACCTCAGCTGAGAAAATACCTCTACTAGATTGACCCATAAGCAAATCTGTGAGGCAGTTTCTCGATTAACGTGGGTGGTGCCACAGCTAGGTAGGGGGTCCAGGGTTCTATAAGGAAGCAAGTTGAGCAAGCGTGAGGAGCAAGCCAGCACCCCTCCATGGCCTCTGCATCAGCTCCTGACTCCAGGTTCCTGCCCTGACTTCTGTCAGTGATGGAGTGGGACCTTTTCCTCCCCAGGTTGTTTTTGGTCTTTATCACAGCAACAGAAAGCACCCTAGGACCGCCTGTTTCAATACCAATTGGTTCTATTCTCGTTTCTCTCCACCCAGGACTCCCACTGCTTCTGCTGTGCCTGGCATCTCTCGGGCAGGCTTTTGGTATTGTCTCTGACCCCACATGTATACTACTCTCCTCCCTCTGCTTCACTGGTACCCCAATTTGGGAACAGGTCCATGGATCTACAGAGAAGTGAGGCTGAAATCCCTGAGAGTTAGGAGGTCCTGAGAACTGGTTCTGACTGACTGTATCTCATAGATACAGCAACACCCACTGCAGTAGTCAGAGATAGGCAGGAAGCTCCGTGAGCAGAGGGGAGGCCTGACTTAGCACTGGAGGTGTGTGTCAGCTTCCTGTTGGGTCTACAACTCTCTAAAAGGGGTTAGGGAGTGACACAATGGTACCCTGGCTCAGCCATCTCTTGTGACATTTTCACAGCAGCAGTTCATCCTCTGTGCATCCTTCATGAAGCAAAGGCTTGGAGAGGGCCGCTCTGAGCATACCACTCTGTGGGCTAGACTCCAGCCAGCCCCAGCCTGAGCATGATCAGGGGCAAGCAGACAGTGCAGGCCGAGAGCCTCTGGATTCCACTAACTTCAAGCCCAGCTCTTCAGGTTTTCACACCTACCCCAAATCTAGACAGTCTAGTGAAGTAAAACCATTTCAAAAGGTAGATGGGGCAGCCTGCAATGTCAACGTACCTAGGAACAAAGAGAATGGCTGTGGGAGGCCAGCCTAAGTGCCAGTCCCTTGTGGCCATTGATACACCTCAAGAGGTCACTTTATCAAAAGTTACATGCCTGAACTTAAAGCTGTGCCCTAAAGTGGTTCCGAAGCCAGTGTGGAAGTAACTATTCAAGTCCTCGGCATTGAAGGAAGAACTTCAAGACAGTTGAGCATCAGGCAATCGGGAAGAGAGTGTCATTCTTACAGCCAGTTGCCATACAAGCCACTGTGGTATCTCCAGAAGAGAACACAAGATAGTAGTCAGGTGACACCAACTCAGACTTTAGAGCGAGGCTGCTCCAGTAGCCCGGGGGACAGGAACACCCGCCATCTTCCAGCACCACCTCTGAGCATCTGGCAGCTGGGCAGACCCACCCTCTCTGAGGAGGTCTCCCTCAGCCTTTCTAGGCAGAGGAAGCTGCCGCTTCCCTGTGGGTTCACCGCATCACTTCTTCAATGTGTCCCCACGCCCAGAGGCTCCCGCCACATTCCTGGCAAGCCGTCCTGTCTCCCTCCGGCACCACCATACATGTGGGCCCCATTTGCAGGGGTACCACGCCGGGGTAGCTGATCCAAAGGGGTGGTTGCTGGGGCTTCGCTTAAACACTTCCACCTGAGAATGTGGAAGGAACACCCCCCAAAGCGATGAAAGCTGCCCGAGAACGGGCCTGCACATGCCAGGAGGACGGAGTGAAGAGATCCCGATGTGGGAGGGGCAGGAGGAGTCCTCTGCTGAGCCCAGGGAGCCCCCACCCCCTACAACAAAAGTCCATCAGAACAGGAGGGTTAGGCTCATGGCTCGCCCGCTACACATTCTAGCCATTCTGGATTCTCATAGGTGAGGATGACCCCAGGAACTAGCTGGACAGAGCCTCAGGCCATTGGCTCTCATCTCAACAGGAGAGCCATGATGCAGATTCTCACACTAACCTCAAAGGACAAGCTACCTAGACTCCTTGCACACACACCCAAACTGGTCATCCTCTTTTATACCAGAATTGGCCACAGCCCTTCCACAACAGATCCTTTGGCCTTCCCGCCTCCTCACACACACACCACCCTCCTCCCCAATCCAGCCCAGAGTTGGCCTGTGCAAATTTTAGAACTAAAGTAGCACACAAAAACTGTTTATTTGGGAATTTGGGCCTTCGAGGAGGTCAGAAAACCTAAAGCAAGGACTGGAGGATGGCTTTTATACAAGACCTGAGTTCAGTTACTAACATCCACATCAGATGGCTCTCAACCACCTGGATCTCTAGCTCCAGGAGATCCAGCATCTTCTTCAGGTTTCAGAAAGCACCTTTATACACATATGCACATACTCAACACAGACACACATAACTAAAAAAAAAATCATTATAAATATGCACATACAAAAAACAAAATAATAAGGCAGATTGGCCCCTCAATAGACAGAATCAAAACTCTCCATGAGTTTCACCATGGGGCATGCAGACCTGCCCCCCATCACTATGCGTCCCAGCTATTCCATGGCCAGTCATCTGCACACTGGAAGATGCTGATGTGGACTCTAGCCACAACCTGGGCTCCTGAGATTCCAGACGACAGGGTACAGCCTGTATGTAAACCCAGCAGAAACTCACACACTCACATCCTCCTAGAAACCATCAGTGTCTACACCCAATTAAGCATGGTAGAGTAAAGAGACAGCAGAGTCAGGAAGCCACCAAGGTAAGAAGGGCAAAGAAGTTGTGACTTGGGGAAGGGAGGAAAGAGCAAAGTCAATTCTGAGAGCAGTTAGCTGTAGACCAAGCAGCCCTGGATAGGTCCCAAGAACCTGTCAAGTACAGTGATCCAAGGATCACGGCAACCAACAGCAGATATGACTGGTCTACCGGGCCTTAAGACAGCAAAGAGGTCTGACAATCACTTCCTAGACGTGAGCTCATAAAAGGCCACCACCTGTCTGCAGGCAGAACACACCCAGCAACAAACTACAAAACAGGTGTGGCCAAACAGATGGAAAGGAGGGATTCCATGCTCTCAGAAACCAGCGCTCCATTTGAGGTGAGATGCTCGGAGCCCCACATCAGAACAGTGAGAAGCCCAAGGCTTGGAGGAGGAGCCCTTTGAAGAAGAGAAGTTCCCTGGTAGATATGATTTGGGAATAAAAGGATCTGGCCTACCCAGGATCAGACACAAATGTCTAGGCCTCTTGGTCAAGAACACCCAGAATGACCTCACAGGGCAAGTCTGCAGGTGAGAGGTACCAGGAAATGGCCAGAAACACACTACCACCACCATACATTCTACTCCCAGCAGCTCACGGGTTCCCAAAGAAATGTCTGGAAAGGAGAATCCAGGCCTCAGAATGAGCTAGAGAGGCTCCTGCCTCCCAGCATGCCTCAGGGCTGTGCACAACAGATCCTAGCAGGCCTCCTACATCCACATGAGGACTGGAGGGGGGCTGCTCAGCTGGAGGGGGCGGGAGGGGGACACATGCAGGGGACATCCGCTCAGTAAGGGGCAGGGAAGAGAATATGGACAAGGCTTAACATTTTTGAAAACTTTCAGAGGGAAAATGAAGAAGGAAACCTTTGCATTCCCAATAAATGATTTTCTCTATTACAAGAAAAAAAAAGTTTTAAAAGGAAGAAACTTTATGAACGGAAAAAGTAATGTTCAACCTCTGGGCAAATTTGTAGGAAAGGAGAGAGGTGGGGATGCAATTTATGGTCCCCAGTGCACGCCAGCTCAAGAAGGTGCAGCAGCCGATTGGCACACAGCCCACCTGCTGCCTGCAGCTTTGAAAAACAACTTCCTGTCAATAAATGTGAATAAAAGTTTGGACTCATCTTCAAAGTGATGAGCTATGCTGCAAATACATTCCTGCACATGGAGGGAAAAGTTGTTCACAGGCTCTGGCATTGGAGAGTGTTTATAACTAACCTCCTGGGCTTGCCTGAGTTTTGCCTGCCATGGGAAAGCCACCATGCAGCTCACAGTCCAGGATGCCAGGCCAGGAGTGCCAAGGCAGGAGAAAACATCAATGTCTCCCTACTGCAGGGCCAGTAGGGGTCCTGGGGACAGGCAGCTGCACAAGAGGGGTACTACCTCCCTGGTTTGGGTCAGAAGGATTTGCCTCCAGCCCCCATCTGTTTTGGAGGCGGAAAAAAAGACAGAGTTTCCAGGAAGAAGAGCAATGCCACATGCTGTGTCCCTGTGGCCTTGTTATTTTAATGAGAAAGCTCACAATTGGGGGGTGGACACAAGGAGCAGTGGGGTTCCTCAAGAGCCCTCACTTTGCCTCTAGGGAAGTCCAGCACTCTGTCTACACCCTCACTCAGCCTCTAACCCATATTTGTGAGGAGCAGGGAGCAGAGAGGGCACCCTCAGGTCAACAGTACCTTTCTAGGTTTGGAAGGAACCAGGTAGTTCTTTTGCAGGAAGGATCAACTCATTACAACAGGAAACCTCTGGTCTTAGAGGGCACCAACTCATCACCTGGACCAGTCAAAAGTAGACCTTCTCAACCTTTTACAATTTTCTTCTAACTGTATTAAAATAGTTATTTGTATCCTGTACCATTGAAATTATGATTCTGTAACATGGGAGCCACTGATTACTGGAGGTAAGGATGATGAGCAAAACTGATCAGGAAGCCTGTCCCCTGCAGGGCTCAAAGGCACACACCATGCCTGTGAGGTAGCTGCCCAACATAAGCTTGCTACCAATCACCCAGAGGGGAGCAAGACGCCAAGATATGTAGCATCCACCTGCCATCGTGGTCACAGCCAAGTGAAGAAGAAGGCAGCTGCCCCAGGCTGCTGGCCTGCAGTGCCCTCTCTGGCATCTTAGTAAGCATCCCAGGTAAGTAACCATGCCCATCAGTCTGTGCTCCACACCCCACTTTGTTCACCCCTCTGTGCTCATCAGTGACCCATGACCGGACAGCAGAGTAGACATGCACATTTGCCTGTACCCACACACACATACACAACACACAATTTATTGTTGAGCATTTACCTCGCAGGTATAAGGTCCTGAATCCAATTCCCAGTACAAAAGAAAATAGAAGTCTTATCTGGAGAAAATTGTAGGTCAAAGCTGCATAACACAGGGAGCATATGTAATAGATGTGGGGACCACCTCTCCTGGTTTCACTGTTGTTGCTGTAATGAAGTACCCTGACAAAAAGAAATAATACTAGGAAGAAGGGATTCATTTTAGCTCACAGTTCCAGGGTACAGCCCACCATTGTTGGAAAGTCACAGGGACAGGAGTTTGAGACAGCTGGTCATGTCACCTCTACAGTCAAGAACGGAAAGAAATGAACATTTGCATGCTTGTCCTCAGCTGCTCATCCACACCAGGATCCCAAACGGGAATGATGCTGCCCACTTTTAGGATACATTTTTTTCCATATCCCTAAAGGCAGAGGTTTTCAATCTTCCTAACACTGAGACTCTTTAATACAGTTCCTCATGTCGTAACGATCCCTAACCATAAAATTATCTCTACTTCATAACTGTAATTTTGTTTCTGTTAGGAATCTTAATGTAAATATCTGTGTTTTCTGATGGTCTTAGGTAAACCCCTTGAAAAGGTCATCGACTCCCAGAGGGGTTGCCACCCATGGGTAGAGAACAACATTGCCTTGAGCAATCATGGCAATCCCCCACAGACACATGCACGGGTCGATCTGATTTAGACAGCCCCTCACTGAGACTCTTCTTGTAGACAATCAAGTGTAGGTTTTTTCAGGTTGACAATTACAATCAACCATCACACCACCCAACAGTGAAAAGCTTTCCCCCACAGTCTTCAACTCATGGACATCTGTTCCAAGAAAGCAGTCAGTGCACAGCCACCACTGGCTGTGGGGACGATGGTTCATCATGTCTCTGGATGCTAAATTTAGGGAAGACTGAGCTGCAGGAGACTGACAGGATGCTGTCCCTACAAACCTCTGGTCGTAAGCAACATAGAAAGATGGGGGAAATCACGATATCAAGAACTTCAAGGTATCAATATACAATTATATTACAATAATTAAATAAAAATAATAAAATAATTAAACAATTACTGTTACTCACAGGTGATGAGAAAGTGGTCAGGGGAAGAGTGGATACAAGCAAAGAGAACGAGGTGGAGGAGACCCTAACATACCTTGAGAAAACCTGTTACTTTGTATGCTAATTAAAGATAAAATATGTTAAAATATGACTGTTCTTGGTTGAGGGGGGTAGATGGCAGGGAAGTATTGTGAGTCACAAAAGCAATACAGAGACGGCTTGTCTTCCCAAGATCTTTCAGCATGTCCTCACAGGCATTAGAAACAAGCTGCAGGGGCTGGAGAGATAGCTCAGCGGTTAAGAGCATCGTCTGCTCTTCCAGAGGACCGGGGTTCAATTCCCAGCACCCACATGGCAGCTAACAACTGTCTGTAGTTCCAGTTCCAGGCAAACACCAAGGCAAATAAATAAATAAAGTTTAAAAAAAAAAAAAGAAACAAGCTGCATTGCCTGAGGAACCTTGAACTTGGCCATGTTAGCACCCCTCTCTCACCCTACATCTAAAGAGGGCATCTCATAAGACCACCTGGCAATGTCATATGCAAAAGGAAATTCTTCAAGATAAGAAGACCAAATAAACCAGATCATACCATTTTACTTAAAATTTATAACTATTAAAAATTATTCATCATTAGCCCTTGTAAATTAAGTCCTTTGGGAATATAACTCAAAACCAAAGCAGACATTATCCACTTGTCTTGAATAGGTGCTGTCTTTTTTATATGTCTCCCCACACATACCTGCACTTAAATCTGAGAAATGTGGTGGTACTGGACAGAGGGTTCATTCATTAAGAGACTTGCTGTGCTTCCTAAAGACCTGGGTTTGGTTCCCAGCACCCACACAACAGCACTCACAAAACTATCTGAAACTTCAGATCCAGGGAACCCACAAGTACCAGGCATACACATGGTGCACAGATATATAGGAAAACACTCAACCACATTTTAAAAAAATGAAAACAAAAATATAATAATAAACCTGGCACTTACCTCTACTCAAAATTGCTAAGAGTGCACAGTGTGTCATTCCTGCTATATTGATTTTGACAATCCAATGACCATCCATCCATGCCTCCCACTGTACACACTAGGGGGCTACTTATCAAAATACAGAAAGCATCCAATGTTGACCAGGATATGGAGATACCAGAGGCTCTGGCACTACTTTGAAAAACCATCAATACAGCTTCATTGAATGGCATGTGAGGTCTCCAAAGTTAAACATAGAGTCGTTGTATGTCCCATTGACCCTGCTTCTAGATATACACCCAAAGATCAGAACAGAGCTTTGAAGTTAGGGTTAGGGTTAGGGTTAGCTCACCTAGCTCACAGCAGCATTATCACCAATAGCAGAAAGAGGAATAAGCCACGTGTCCATTGGCAATGAATGGATAAGCAGTGTGGTAGGCATGCATTATTGAATGCTGCTTGGCCTTTTAAAGAGGGAATTGGTGACAGACTGTAACAGAACCTAATCTACCCTAACAGAGGACATTGCCCTCAGTGAAGCCATCCACACTAGCAACTGCTGTAAGACACCCCTTGAGTTAGCTCTGTAGTACAGTCAGGCCACAAAGAAAACCCAAGGGTGACTGGGGAGGGGTGGGCTGGAGGAGGAGGGGTAAGACAAAGAGTCTTAGGTTCAAAGACAAAGAATTCTGTGGAAGGAGGTTGAGGGGAGATAGATGAAGGATCTTGGAGGGTGGCGACCTAAAATCTCTGGGCCGTGTATTTAAAAATGGACATGGGGTAGATTTTTTATGTTTTGTATTTTTGCAACTTCTAAAGCAAGCAAATCATTTGACTGAACATTTCTTGCCTCTATGTTGATTATTCACCATGTTAGACTAGAGAGATTCAGCTGCCCTTGTTTCTGACAGAATTATGGGTGAAAAGATATGTTTTCCCTGGTTTGTTTTGAGAAATGGCTTTGTTTTGTAGCTCAGGCTGCCCTTGAACTCTTGCTACTCCAAGCTTAGTGCGAATGCTAAGACTATAGGTGTGTGACCTCACACCAGAAAAAACACTTTCTTAAGAAAAGCAAATATCGGGGCTGGAGAGATGGCTCAGCGATTAAGAGCACCGTCTGCTCTTCCAGAGGACCCGGGTTCGATTCCCAGCACCCACATGGCAGCTAACAACTGTCTGTAGTTCCAGGCAAACACCAAGACAAATAAATAAATAAAGTTTTGAAAAAAAAAAAGAAAGAAAAGCAAATATTTGATAATAAGAGTTAGATTCTGGGCATATGTTAAAAAATAATGGTGCAAATATATGTGTTGATCTAATTTTTGTAAAAATAAGTATGTGCTATTTTATACATATACAGTATGTGAATGAGCTAAGACAAAAAAATATAGATTATTTTGTATTTAGTGTGACAGAATTTTTTGCTTAAATGCGTATTTTATGCTTTTTTCCTATATGTGTGTAATAGTTAGATTCTACACACTGAACACTGTCTTGAAACTGTGACGGTGTTTGAAGCATTGTTATAACTGAAGCTGCCTGAGCACCTGTGTTATGTCAGTTCTTTAACACGGGCTGTCATGTTTAACCATCAAAGAATTAGGCGAAGCAGACACCTCTTACTTCCTGTCTGAGCAGCCTGGGTTTCAGGAAGGCTTTGAAAGCTCTGATGACTTCTAAAGCTTTTTGTGTATGGCATTATTGCACCTTTGATATAAACAGAGTGGGAAAAGCAGATACTGCCCCCACCATAGGCAGACAGGGAAACTGAGGTGCCAAGAAGAAGGTGGAGATGCCCTCATTGAAGACTGTGGCTCCTATGCATCTCTTTCCATTCCACAGCTAGAGAAAGGCTGCCTCCCAAACTCTAAACTCTGGGTGGCCAGAAAAGCAGGGAGCTGCAGTGTGAAATGTATGTGCAGCAGAGGCAAAGGGCTCGGGGAACAGGCCAATCCCTAGAAGCCAAAGGAGAACAGCCCTCCAGAAGCCAGTTTTTGTCTCCTGCACCCAGCTGGGTGAGGCTAACAAGTAAGCTCTGCTATCCTCCCCATCCCCCAGAGGCAGGGAAGTAACTTGAAGGCCTCCACCATCTACCTCCAGTCTCCTGGTATCTCTCTACCTGAGGGTCCAGCTGAAACTCATAGTGAACAAATCCAAAGTTTTATCACCCAGTCATTTATTCCAGTCTCCCTGCCTGCCCTCCATGGAGTTCAAGGCCACCCGTGTCCCACCAACTCTGAGGTGTGGCCGAGAACACAGTGTGTTTGCTAAGGAGGGACATGAACGTAAACCTCCGGGATGGGCTGAAGAGCGCCACCCAGTGGAGAGTTCCCTATCTGTCTCAGATCTCCATACCTGACTGGCCCACGAATGACCAGCTACATGCTGAATGTTTGGTTCTGAGAAGGTACCAGAGAAAGAACATATCAGAAGTGAACCTTTAAGCAGGAAGAAGCCACTCTATGGCCCAAGTCCTGGATGGGGTTTCTCTGCACAAGGCCTCTGTAGGCAGGTGCCTTTGAGGTACCAGGCAAATTCCTCATGACCAACAGCTGCTGTCCAAGTGGTCCTCAAATGTGCTTGTGATGAGTGTCAGGTTCTGAGTCCCCTTCTCTGACCCAAAACTGCCTGTTATATCGTTGCTACTTCCAATTCTGTATCCCACATATTATCTTCCTGATGGAGGCTTTAGGGGAGGAGAACCTCCAGGGTCTTACTGTATGCTGGACACAGCCAGAAAGTGGGCTGGTGCTGTATACCTGAGTCTAGAATCAGATAGCCCAAGATTGCTCACTGCTGTGTCTTCAGCCTTTTATTTCAGCAGACCCAGAAATGCTCCCCTAAACACACACATATGCCCCACACTGCACTCTTGGACAGTCTTTGTGCATACCTCTGGTACCTTTTCTCCCTCCTTCCCTGTCTAGGGGCATATGCTCAGTGTTGCTTAGCTCTCTGTTGAATAGCCCAGAGATTTGCAGCCAGGGCCACTGAAGGATGCAGTCAAAAAAAATGTATGTACCCTAACCCTAACCCTGCCTCCAAGCCCCTCAGAACCCACAGTTCCTTCAAGAGTCCCAGAGCTTCAGTGTCACAAGACCCAGCCCAAGCCCTGTGTCTCCATCCTCTTTCCCCAAGGCCTTCCTTCTGAGCAAACCCCCTGCCCTAACCCTCCTCCTCCTCCATCACTCTCTCAGGGCAGCTGATGCTGGTAAAAGACTTGGTTCATGCTGTCTGCTCCACACTCAACAGCTAAAATGAGCTCTTTGTAGTTTGGGAAGTCACATGGTCCCGAAAATTAAGTCTGGAAGGATTTACTTCCAAAATCACCAGGCGCTTCCCATTTTCTGGTAGTGATCTAGATTTTGAGTCTGCAAAGAGCTCTCCTCTGCCTGCCACGCAAAGCAGCCATTCGGAACACGTTCTTGGCGGGCGAATTGCTAGTTCAAAGCTCCAAGATGCAAGCCAGAGGCCAGCATGCCGGCTTTTCATGTTTGAAGGGATTTGTGTGGACAGCTCTTGAGACTCCAAGATCCAAGCTGTGCTTGGGCTGAAAAGAGGCAGCCGCAAACTGGATTCCACCACTGATTGTACTCCAGCTGCGGAGCGTGCTTCGGCCACAGGAACACTGCTTGGATGCTCTCGATTGAGGGAACTGTGTCAATCTGTGCACAAGACCTAGAGGCCTCCCCTAGCCCACCCACACCACGCTTGATTCTTCCTTGGGAATCATTCAAAGATCAGAGTCTCTGACACCCATTTGTCTTGCCTAAGAGAGTCTTTCGGCTTCCTATTTATTCTGATATCCAACCTCTGGCTGTTTCTAGACCATGTTGGAAGAGGGTAAATGCCCTGGATCCAAGAGAAACCGAGGCTCATAGAACAGCAGCAGGAAATGAGAAACCCTGCTAAACTAAATAGGATAGGCAGATGTTAGCCCTGGCAGCCTCGTAGGCCTCCACAACCTGGACAAGTAAATCTGACTGAGAAGTCGACCACCAACCACAGATGGTTGGACTGGAAATCTAGAATGCCCTCCACAGGGGAGCCAAGCCTGATCACTAGCAGCAGCAGGTGGGGACCTGAGGGAGAGGCAGAAAGACTCAGGGTGCCTTCCACAAAGCACCGTTTCATTGCATGCTATCTAAGCATAAATGGGACAAATATTTATATTATGGAAAATTTGGAATCTATAAAACTTTTGAAGCATGTTTACAAGCTCAGGCCACCCCCTTTCATGATTGTTTCAGTCCCTTTTAAGCTGTCCTCACTGGGTCTAATGTATGCACACTTCTTCCTTCCATGAGGCAACATGCTCCTTCCAGATTGTTCTACATTACTGCCTTTGTCCATAATGCTCATCTCTCTTTACATAGGATGTAAGTAATTTCCACCTCTTCAATGTTTAAAGTAACAGATTTGCTATAGGAATAACAACCCACATAGAAAGGGAACTTAAATTTTAAAACTGCGTCAGAATTCAGACTTCCATTTACACATAAAAAGAGCTTAGGGTTCAACTTTATCCCATTAAGCAAAAACCTGAATAAATGGGAAAAATCAATCAGTGCTCAGCAAAGTGAGACCGTTGAGCAAACCTCTGCTCCCAAAACTAGAGAAAGAATTGGGGAAGAAAAGAACAAAATTTACAAGCAGGATAATCTATGGGAGCTGGTACCAAGCTAGGGAAAGCTGGCCCCGAGCAGACAGTGCTGCAGCATCTGTGGACAAGCCTGAGAATAGAAACTCAAGCCCATTCAGGGGCCCTGACATTTTAAAAAAAGATTTTATCTTCGTTTTGTGTGTGTAACTATTATCCCTGTGTATATGTAAGTGCACTGTGTGTGTGCAGTGTCCATGGAGTTCAGAAGAGGATATTAGATCCCTGAAGCTGGGGTTACAGATGGTTGTGTGTCTCCACATGGCCACTGGGAATCAAACCTGGGTCCTCTGCAAGACCAGCCAGCCTCCCAATTGCTTAGCCATCTCTCCAGCCCCAGCCCTGACAGTTTGGGGGGTGGGGCACGCTACAATCAGCTTCTCACAGGAAAAACTAGTGAATTCCTTTGTGTCTCTAACAGGACTGAGGGGAGAAAGATAACCCAGATACAGTCAGACTGCCTGTTCTTAGCAAGGATGGTCTTAGAAGGCCATTAGCCTGACAGAATAATAATAATAATAATAATAATAGTAATAATAATAATAAAGACATCAATTTAAATATCTCCCATGACCTTATCTTTGCACTCTCCAGAGAGAAAACTTGCAGCCAAACAGAAGGCTGAGATTCACTCAGAGTCCCAAAAGGGATGAGAGAAAATCAGCAGTCTCTGAGAAACTACCACGTAAAGAAACCACCTCTCCTAATGTTTGTGAATTGAATACCATGTTGATTCCTAGTCCAAGGAAAGACGACCTGAGAGAAGGGACATGATTGGAGGAGGCGGTCAGGAAATACGTACACTTCTGTTCACTATTGCTGTGAACCTAAAACTGTCTGCAAACAAACCTACTTTAACATGGGGGAACATCAGGAGGTAGAGCCTGGTTGGAGGAAGTGGGTCTGGGCATGCCTTTGAAAAGTATGTCTTGGCACCAGGTACTTCTCTTTGCCTCTGTTTCTCTATGCCTTTCTCTGTGATGTTCTGCCTTACCGCACATGAACTCAGAAGCATCAGAGGCCATGGATAGAAGCTAAGAGTCAAAGTTATTTTTTCAGGTGACAGAAAAAAAGCGGACTAACACATTTGCTTTAGGGAGAATGAAAGCATATCCTGTCTCAAAAGCTAAGGGCTGGTGTGATGGTTCAGTGAGTAAAGGAGCTTGTGGCCAAGCCTAAGAATCTGAGTTCGAATCCCAGAACCTACATGGTGAAAGTAAAGATCTAACTCCCACTGTTGACCAGAGCAGAAGAGAAAGGGATGCCCCCAAAAGCATGGAGTGCTCTAGCCCCCAAAGGCATGGAGTGTTCCCCGCCCCTCAGTCCTAAGCTCATGGCTCCATCTTTAATCCCTTCTACTAAAGTGGTCCTGGTAGACAGGGTCTTACTTGACCTCAAGCTGGTTCTCTCACAGCTCAGGTTCTCTGTCTACCCCAAAGCATTCTGGGAATACAGCATTTCTCAGAAGAAGGCTCTTCCCTGGATCTCCTGTCCCTCACTATGGTAGAGAAGACAGGGCTCCCAGAGGTCCTCATGGTGCTGGCACCAAGCACTGTGTTCTCCGCAGGAGGCACCCTAGTGTCCAGCCGTCCTCCAGCCTTTCCATTGCTTTGGAGGCTGATCATGGGCTCTACTGAGGGTCCTAAGCTGGTTTCTTCATGCCTTCAAGCCTTCCACAGAAGCCTGGTAGCCCTTCTAGAAGACTCCCTGTCATGGGAGCTTTGGGTTGAACCCTATTTACCATCATGAGTCACTGGTTTTTGTCAGATCCTTCCCCTCCCAGCCCACGACACATTTATCAAGCTGGGAGGGCAGGAGCAGCTGGGGCTTCCCGAATATGCTTTCTGTGATACAAATAGGTGTAGACACTGGGTGCAGAAATTTAGCCTTTGAATGGGGGCCAGTGTCCTACCTCATCTGGGTCATTTCAAAACTTGACATAGGAACTCACATGCTGAGAACTGTCTCCAGCTGGCTCAGAACATCTCTGAGGGTCACTGCAGCCAAGTAGCCAGGACTTCCCTAACAGGAGGGATGAGGGAACAAACCACAGAGTGAGTAAGAATACAATTCAACATTGACTTGGATGCACGCACAGGAAGAGAGGCCAGTGCGCCTGTATGCTGTCTTCCTCACTTGGTCTTCTTGGCCAGTGCAGGCATACCCCATAGTCATCTCATGTCTCCTCAGACAAGCAGAGATTTGATGACAGTGCCCCCCACCCCATGACAGCTGGGCATTGACCCTGAAGAGGAACATGGAGGCCACACTGCAGGAAAAGCCACAGCCAGCGCTCCTATGCTGTGAGATGAGACCCTGTAGTCATCTAAGCCTTGGTTAGTCTCTGTTTCCAAATTTCACCCCACCTTGAGTTTTTCCTGAATAAACAGCAGGCTTGCACAGAAAACATGGCAGTGAGGGTCACCAGAGAAGAAAAGACACTATAGATGGGGTTACTTCCCAGACTTAGAGGATACTGGCTATGACTTAGGAGCGCATTGGGGAAGAGCCTTGGGGAAGTTAATGGAGAAGCCTTGGCCAGAGTAGTAGAGTGAGAAGTTACCACCCAGCTAAGAGGTCACCAGCTCCTGTGCTAGGCCCAGGAGACCTGGTCTTTGGGTACCTATGGGTCCCTGGGCAACCAGCCTCAAATAGTGATACCACATGGCAGGAAGAAGACTATACCCCTTCTCCAGGTTGAAAGGTCAGGCACCACCAGTATAAGAAAGAGACAGTTCATGAAAGAAAATTCTAGTGTCAAAAATATGTGAGACACCCATTCAGGGGATAGAAATGTAGGCCTTCTCCTGAACAGAGATCAGCAGTCTCCTGGTCAGCCTGAGGGGCTGTTAGGTATCAATGGCTCCTGCTCCAGGCCCAGCCACATACACAAACTCACGAGGGTGTCCTGACTTCTTTGTGACACCAGGCAGCATGTTGATGGACAGATGCTGGAGATCTAAAAGCTGTGCTAGGCAAAGATAAAGTATAGCAAGGCTATTTAAGGGAATCCAACATATAATGTCAGAAACGGGGAGGCATAACCCTCAAAGAGCTGCTAAGTGTGAAAGGTTAGGTGTACAGTGTTCATGGAAGAGGGTCCAAGGCAGCAGGGGACAGGGGAGTCACTTGTGTCTCAGGAGATACAGCTATCTGGCCACACAAATCCCTTCTTAAACAGCACAGCCATCAGCAGCGGTCGGGGCTCACTGTTGAAGCAGCCTGTCCAGGGCGCCTGCGCAGTTGGCCTTCACCCACCTTCCCTCACATTGCTCAAGGAGAGTTGAGTTCAAGTTCAGGTCACAAGCTGGGCACACAGTAGGAGGGTTGCCACCCAGCAAGGTGAGAAGTAGAGCCCTCAAAGATCACTGAAATCCAAAGGTCCTGGTGGAGGCAGCTGCTCCATCTCAGGGTGGGGATGAGGCCCACAGCATCCCGTGCTTGTTCTTGGCTGTGACCAGAGGCTAAACGCATGGGATCGCTTCAGCCGCGGTTAAGAAAACTACCTTCGCGCCACCGTAAAACTCCAGTTAACTTTCCTCCTTCGCTCCAGCCTTAAATACCATCGTGTGTTTCTCAGCAACATTAATTAAAATCCTTTTAAAGGCCGGGCAGCTTTCCACACAGGAAGGCCGTCGCCAAGGGAGCTCTTTCACAGGTGAACTGGCTCCTTAAAAGCTTTTAAATTAATGTCATTCCCCATAATTCTTAGCTTCCAAAAAAAAGCAAGTTTTACAACTACCTTGCCTTCCTCTCGGTGGGCCAGAGTGTGAGCGGTTGGAGAAGTTAGGGCGAGTTGGGCTCAGAAGTGGCCTCTGCCAGCCATGGCCGGAGAGGGATTCTCTTGCTGTTTCTGGAATGATTTTCCTCTCATTTCACACATTGTTTCTGCTCAGGAGAAATCACTCGGAAGGTCTAATGGTTCTCATCTGATGGTGTTCCCTCAAAGACTCAGCTAGAACCCAGGAACTCCTGTTTAGTTCTCCAGAGCTTCCTTCCGGCTCCTACCTCTGGCTCCTCCACCATGCCATCCGATTGAATCGCATGCTGTTTTCATCTAGGAGAAGTGTTATAAGTGTTATAAGTGTTAACATTTTTATAAAGAACAGGGAAGGATGAGTCCCAAATGACCAAGCACCTCCAACATCTTATCCAATTTGGTCCTTGCAGTTGTGCTAGAAGGCAGATAATTTTACTTTCTTTTAAAATACACAGAAAGGGCTGGAGTGGTTCAGCAGCTAAGAAAGAATACTTGTTGTTATTGCAGAGGACCCAGGTTCGATTTCCTGTGCTCAGCATCCACTTGGCAGCTCACAGCTATCTGAAACTCCAGTCCCAGGGGATCCAATGCTCAAATTCTGATCTTCTCAAAAATAAATAAATCAACAAGATGGGTAGCACCTGAGAAACAGCCAAGATTGTCCTCTGGCCTCCACGTTCAAGTGTACAGACATGTATCCACACATTTGTGTACACACAAATTCAAAGAGGCTCAGAGAGGCCAAGTGACTTACATCATGTCACACAGCAATGAAGCTATAGGGGTTAGATGCCAAGCCTTGTGGCTCCAAAGTCTGTTTTATTTCAACTTTCCAACTTTGTAGAAATTATGAAGAGTGTGTTTTAATGATGGGGAAAATCAAAGAATTCAGTAGAGGGTGGGACAGAGATTAGCTGGCTCTGATGAATAGGTGAGCTCCAGGATCTCAATTCAGATAGGGCACCTGGGGCCAGGCATGGTGGCCTGTGGGCATGGCACTGCTGTCCCTGTGTCACACTATAAACAGAACCTGAAGCAGGACTCACGGAGCGCCCTGATGGAGAACTGTGACCAGGAAAGCACAAAAATCAAAGAGAGGAGGAGAAGCCCAGAAAGAGCAGCCCAGGGCTATGGGGACACCTACACACTGGACCGTCAGGGCCTCAGGACCAGATAGCCTGGGGGAAAGTGTAACTGCCCACCTCACCTGCTTCCAATCAGACCTTCCAAAGCAACCACATCCTCTCTGTGGCCCAAGTGTCTGTGACTAGAGTGTTCTTCCCTTTGGTATAGACAAGCCAGCTGTAGCTATGACACACTACAGGCTAGGAGGGAATCCTGCCCTTCTGTGAACAGGAGTTCCATGTTTACATACAATGCCATGATGTGGTCTAGGCCATGAGGAGGTACTTAGTCAATATCTGCATCTACAGAGACAAAACATGCTGGAAAGAACAAGCCCCAGGAACCCCTGGGATGCCAGGAGACTCTATGCTTCCGAAGATGGGCAGCCAGAGAAGCCCCAGACTATCACCAGTCACCGGCTCTAGACAACATCCTACCCCGGGCTTCTGGGAACCATTAGGTCCTAAGAGCCCTGGACTGTGAGGGCGGAGCATAGCTGCCCTTGCCCTCTTCACTTGTGAGGAGTGGGTTCTCTAATCTAAGAAACAACTTAAATTTCTCATGCAGTGAGGCCTTCCCCTTGATAACATCATTTTGACTTAAAGGCCTGTCTCTAAATATACATTTTGAAGTTGAATCTGGGTATATGAGAGTATATAGGGACCAAACTTAGCCCATGAATCTCAATTTATCCACGCAGCTGACCATCTGGTCAGATGCCAGGCTAGGGCAGAGAAATTGGTGCTGGACACTCCCACCCTGACAATGCATGTGAGCAGCATCCAGGCTTCCTGCATCCTGGGTCTTTGCTGTCCCTGCATGGCTGGTTCTGGCAGGTTATTCACACATCACACAGATGCCTACCATGAGGGGAGGACAGCTTGGTCATGGGAAAGGCAAGGAGAGGGCCTATTGCTTAGTCCTGGGTCCTGGTAGGACTACTGAGTCACTAACATGACAGCCTGCCTCATTTACTGCCCCAACTGTCAGGCGACCAAGCAGGAGGGAGCCAGACTGTAGAAGAGACCTGCAGGTCCAGGGCAGCAGCTCCAGGCCCTCTGGAAACAAGGTCCCGTCTGGACCGCACAACTGCAAAGGTGTTTTATTTCCTGGAATTTTCAGATCAAAGGACATTGTTTTAAGACTATGGGCTGCTATTCCCATTTCTGCAAGGAATCATAATGGGCAACAGTCAATTGCTATCAGTGAGGGCAAAAAAAAAGCAGAAAGGAAAGAGCTGTGTTTGCCACAGCAGCAAGACCCACCTGAAGACTGTGGGCTGCCAGTCCCACAGTTCATGAGTTCTTTGAGAAGACACCCAATCCTGGTGTGACCTTTCAGCAGAACATGGGTACCTCAGAGCTCTCTAAGGTCACATGAAAGAAGACACTCTAGCCTGACATGATGGTGCATACCTATAATGTCAGCAACTGAGAAGCTGAGGCAGGAGGACTGCTGTAAGTTTGACACACACACACACAAAATTGCCTCAAAACAATAAGAACACAAAGGGTACCCCAAATCCTCTTTTCTGGAATAGTGGGGGCTATTTCTCCCCCTATATCACCTGGGCAGTCTCAGTGTCTAGACTTTCCATCCTTCATTGCTTCCTGCCACCTTCTTCCTCAAAAACACTGGAACTGCTGGATGGAATGTTCCAGAAGAAAGAGATACTTCACAGTCGGTTCCACTCACCTCACTGCCCTTCCCTTTAAGAGCGCTATGGGTTGCTTGGGTTTTATGTGTAAGTGTATAGGAAGGCCACCCACACATTAGGAAGTTGAAGTTGCCAGAAAACAAAATTCCCAGACTTCAAATACCTCCGTTCCTGGATCTGAGGCTCCATCTGACCACCGAAGGTTGATCCTCTGCTCCATGGCTGAGCTCACAAATATTGCTGAAGGAGCCTGGAGTCTCCTCCCATCCTCCAATGGGGAAAGCCCCTCTCACCTTTCAGCAGGCCACAGCATCTCCCAAGCTCCACAGCACAGAGCCCACACTCCTGGGCCCCAAAGATTCTCCCACCACAGGGGGAATGCCTCCAGACGTTTCTAGTCACATTGCCCTTCAGTGCAGATACATGTAAAGAATGAGCAGCCACTCACTCACATACCATGGGCCACTCAGAGTGAAAATATATAACCTGCGACTGGGAGATGGCTCGATGGGTCATGTTTGAGGCTTTGAAGAGTGATTTCAATCCTCATAATATACATTAAAAAGCCAGGCATCATGATGCACGGTATTCCTAAGATTCCCTGATTGGTCTACATAGCAAGCTCTGGACCAATGAGAGACCCTGTCTAAAAAATACAAGGTGGATCTGAAAAATGGTACCCAAGGTCTCCTCAGACATTCACACACACACACACATACACACACTTTTTAAAAACCCTCACCAGACCATATTCCCAAAATAGAATTCAAGTAGATAGAAAGGCCACATATATATATATATATATATATATATATATATATATATATATATATATATAGTCACACAAAGTTTTGAAGTATAATTGGTATCTGTCCCCGTCCTTGGGACAGGGGCTCCCTGGGACTGGAATTAATCACCTCTGGCCCTAACCCTCTGGCCACTGTACCCAGCTCCCACACCATGAAAGCATCTGTGTCCTGTCCTGGGAGTGCCAATCTCCAGCGCCACAAGTAGAGGATGCTGACCATAGACAAGCCAGGGCCCTTAGATGTGACAGGCACAGGACCCCACTGTGTTTCCAATGCTAGCAGAGCAGCAAGCCACCAGTGTCTCCCACACTTCCCAAGAACACCCCACAGATTCAGGACTTACCCTGGGGTCACCTGGTTTCAGGCCTAGCTATGATGCCCGACAGCAGACACAATGACCTCTCTCTGCTTATGTCCTAATAATGGGGGGGCAAGGATGCTAGAACAGGGACCATGGGGTGCCACCTGGGTGGCCAGACAGAATCTGCACTTAACAAATGTCATCTACCACCGTCCTGAGGACCTTATGAAGAAGGGGCCCCACACATGTATTTTGCTCTGGGGCTCACATTGTACCCAGGCCTAGGAACACCACAGAGGCCATCACTCCACCCTGAGCCAGGCCAGGTATCTGTACCAGATGACAGCAATCAAAGCAGCAAAAGTTCAAGTGTTTTAGCCCCAGCCATCACCAGAGAAGCCCCACAGCCCCATCCCACCCTGCCATGGGAAGTTCTAACATTCCAGGAACTCTCTCTCCAACTTCACATGGCTGCTTTACAGCTCCCTGGCCCTCCCCACTTGGCAGAGAGTCAGGAAGGTCCCTCCCCTTCCTCCAGGGTGGGCCTGGATGCTGGAGGAGGGGTCCACAGCCCTCCATGCCTGCACAAGCCTTCAACTCACCACAGCAGCTTTACGACGGGGGTGATGGGTCTCAGCGGGGCAAGGGTACTGCTAAAGATCAATATCCTGGAGAATTAAGAAGGAGATATTTCAGGAATCGTGCATGCAAACAGTTGAAAAGCAAATGGTTTTAGTAATGACTCATTAAAAGGTTTCTTCCCCCACTGAGAGCCCCAGAGCATATAAAGCCCAAACCACTCAGAGTAACAAATTGAAGCTCTGTAAGGCAAGTTCAATACTTCCACTTCCCCAAGGCTAAACGGACACTGCTTCCTAACCAGGCTGGGTTTGCTTCTCAGAAGCTCAGATGCTCTGTCAATCTATTAGAGTCTCACAACTGCCCCTTTCCCACAAGGGCAGGTCCCCAGAGCATTGGTGGGCTGTACTGTAATCCTTGAGAA
>PVIH01001377.1:151928-239917 GCA_004025045.1 Sigmodon hispidus
TCCTCCTCCTCCTCCTCCTCTTCCACCTAAAGTGCCTCAGGCTTCCCCTGGCCACACATGGTGGTGAACCTTCCTTGACAACCTAATGGAATTCAGAAATCACCTAGGAGACATACCATCACATATGTCTGCAAACGTATTTCCAGGGAAGTTTAGCCATTCTAAATGTGAGTGGCATAATCCCAGACACAGCAGTGTCAGACTGCATGAGCAAAAGGAAATGATGAAAGCCAGCTGACCAGCAGCATTCATCTTCTGCTTCCTCACTGTGGGTGCAGTGTGGCCAGCTGCCTCAAACTCCCAACACCTGGCCAAAGCTACTTTTTCTTTCCCCACAATGGTAGACTGCATCCTCAACCGAGCCACAGCAAATGCTTCCTTTGCTAAGTAGCTTGGCAGGATATTTTGATACAGCAATGAAAAAGAAAGATGTACCCAGGAACCCTAATTTAGATAGATCCAGAACAAGCAGAACAGCTCTCTTGCTAAGTCTCCATAGCACAGAAGAAACTTCATCCTGTGGGCAAAATCTGAGATCACATTCCATTTCTGGTCCTCAGCTTGAGACTACCTTTAAAGGAATGGCCAAATCCCAAATTCATATCCACATTGTTATCACTATAGTTTTATGGCTCTTAAGGAAAATGTGGTCAAGTCACCTGAAGCTAGGACAGGGCTGAGAGAAGACAAATCGCTGGGGCTAAAGGCTGGAAGCACTGTGGTCACACTTTGAAGGCGTCTGATGACCCTGCAAAGTGACCAGCCTCAGCGAGATACAAAGCATGACTCCTGCCCTGAGCTCTAGGACGGTACAGGGGTCTCATTTCTTGATGAGGGACAAGTATAGGAAGCTTCTCCTAAAAGGAAGGCCAGGAACAACTCTGATATTTAAAAAATACAGCTAGAGTTGGCCCCCAGGCTATACCTATGCCAAGCCCAACAACAAATCGAGGCCTTGGCTCTCCCAATTACAGTAGAGCCCTGCCATAGCCATGGAGCTCTGGCTCGTAGTATGGGTAGGATGAGCCCACCAGAGCCAGACAGATAATCTAAAATTAGGAATGGGAAGTACTGACCTCAATAGGGCTTTGGAGAGTGTTCATTTTACAAGATACAGAAGGCAAAGGCCACTTTTCTTAGAGCATGAGACTGATCTGTCCGTATATCTGGCTCTACACCCCAAAACAGAAGCATTCATCCCAATAGGCCAGTCTGCCAGAAGTCAGAACAGGTAGAAAGGCAAGAAGTGAGAGCCCAGTGTGAGCAACTTGGTGCTGACTCTGTGCCAGGATATAAACAGAGACGCTAACCTGATTTCCTTGATCTGTAAGGAACTCTGATTCAGTCAGGAAGCTGGTCAGGACCACCCTGACCTGACCTTCCACAGTGACCTGCTTCGAGAGACACTGCCTAGCCCTGGCTACACCCACATGCAACCCACAGCTCTTACCTACCCCCATTCCCCAAATGCAGGCCTATTTTTAAACCAGTAATACCCTCAGAAAACCCTCTTGCCAGCTAGCTGTACCCCCAAGGGCTTCTGTGGCCAAGAGCCAGCCTGACTTATGAGGAACTTTCTCTGCATACCCAGTCAGCTTGTCTGCCTCAGGTTTCTCAGCTGGGAACATGACATCTTCCACTGTGGGAAGGCTATGAGTCCTGTGAGCAGTCTTTATTCACGTGGGGCCTGGACTATGTATCCAAATACTGAACAGACAATCGCGAGGACCTATTTTGTAAGCATATCATGGGGGTCTCCTCTTGGGAATGTCTGCTGCTCTCCCCAAGGACTAGCCCAGGGATCCAACATGAGATGTTCATGGACAGCATTCCAGGAGGACCCTTTTCTCCAGAGGCTTCTTCAGAGCTGGGTTTACCCAGGATGGTAGTCCTTAAAGTAACCCTCTAAGAGGATAGTGTGGTCAAAGCAGGAAGTTTTCCTGGCAGCAGCATCCATTACCACATGTCCCTTGCTCTCTGGAAATCTTTTGAAAAGCATTTCATGCTTATATTCTGTTTCATCCCAGCCTTGTAACTTGGAAGAGAAAGAGCCTACAAATACAGGGCCCAGAGAGAGAGCCAGCCTCACTGGTAGAAAATTGGGGAATGGGGGAACCTCACGGGTGGAAGACCTATTAGGGGAGAATCATCCTGGTACCTAGACTCTTCAGAAGCAGAAGCTGAGTTAAAGGTCAAGGTTCAGGATTCTCAGAGGGTCCTGGGAAGGGAGGACAGTGGGACTGAGCAGAGGAAGAAGTGAAACCGGCATGTACCTGGCCAAGCCCTAGCTGCTGCCCATGGAGTTCCAGAACAGACCATGCTGATCTCATTGCCCACTTTGGACCAAGGGAGCCTGGTCTTCATTATTAGCCTCTCTCAGAGATAATCACATGTGATATGTATAGCATGAGTTTGACTCATGACAGATGGATGTCTTCATTGGGCAGACCCCAAAGAACCATCAAATGCTTTCCCAGTCCTGGCTGCTGGGAGGAAGGGGCATCTGGACAGATGTCCCTGCATCTGCTGCTGCAGCTGAGAGAAGCTGAGACCGGAGAAGATCAATGGTGTGGATGCACTTTGTGGTACAAGCATCAGGTACAGCAGGAGCCAAGCTACTATTCTTAGTACATTTGGGCTTTCTTTCCATAACCTTATTAGCCTTTCTATGCCCATACTTTCTAGGTTCCCTCTGTATTACAGCTTCACACTTTATCATGCTGTCTACTTTTCTCACCGCCTCTTAAATATATTGAAAGGACACAGTCATTGTTGTTTTAAATATATGCATTTCATAATCTTCATAAGTCTTCTGTTCTAAAATAAAACAACATGAATGATTTCCCCATCTACCTATTTTTTAAGATTTATTCATTTTTATTCTACATGTATAAATTTTTTGCTTGCTTGTATGTCTACATACCACATACATGCCTTGTGCCCGCAGAAGCTAGAAAAGGGCACTAGATCCCCTGGAACTGGGGTCACAGATGGTTGAGAACTGCAATGTGGGTGCTAGGAACTGAACCCCAGTCCTCTGAATGAGCAGTCAGTGCTCTTAACCACTGATCTATCTCTCCAGCCACATTATCTACCTATTTTTGATCAGTATATCCTGAAAATACTTTTGGTCAGTTTAGTCCAGCTGTTGTGATTTTCATCTAGCTAAAGTGATCAATCTTTATTCCAGAAATGTTTTCTGATGTATATTGATGATTCCCTGAGTTCCATCCTCCATTGCTGCTAGTAGCATGTCAATGTACAAGAAAAAGAAAACTGTCATCAAAGAATCTAGAGACAGGCCATGACAGGCAGGTGCTCTGTGTACAGTGGTACTCAAGAATGCCCCAGGATGCCTGTGCACAGAGTATACCTCTCCATTACGTGTGTTCTCAGATTGGAACTCAGGATGGATAGTCAATGTGGATGGAGAGACAGAAGTCCAGATGCCAGGGAGTCCATACATTGGGTCAGACTGGGGCATAGGATAGAATTACTCAGCCATGGAGCAGACTCTTCCTGAGTCCTCCAAGGCAGGTGACTATTATACCTTATAGTTTGGCCAAATCAAATAAAATGTCTCCTAAAGCTTTATTTTCTCTCCTAGCCTCAGGAAGTGTGGGGAACACTTAGTATTATAAAATACAGCCCTTCCCCAAGACACACATGGTCAGACGCTCAGTTGGGGTAGGCATTACTCTTGAGAGGTAACCAGATCATGAGTGCCCCAGCTTTGTCAAGAAAGTAATCTTTGGATGACGTCATAGCTTAACAGACCCTTAGACCATAGGGCTTGGCCAGAGGAAGTGGGTTCTTTAGATGACATTATAGTTTAATAGACCCTTAGACCATAGGGCTTGGCGGGAGGAAGTGGGTCACTGAGGCCTGTGTCTTGATTGTAGGTCTTTCCTTCCCATCCTTCTTTGTCCTGGCTGCCACAGTGTGAGCATCCCTTGCCCCTACCAAAATGACATCCTGCCTTATCACAGGCCCATGGCAATAGAGCCAATGGACCATGGACTAAAATCCTTGAAACCAAGAGCCACAAGTGACAAACGCAATGGGGATTCAGAAAGGCAGGCCCCTAGCCTGTTGTCCCCAGGTCCTTTTTCTCCAGAGAATATTAACATCGCTTGCTTAGTACTCCCATTGGACAAGGTAAACACACACTCCAAGCCTTTAATGGCTATCTATTTACTGCCCATAGCCCCTCTTATAACTAGACAAGAATGCCCACTCCAGACATACATGATTTAGCAATCACAGTTCCCACAGCCTGTCCAAGCTTCAGGTGAGCATGTGGCCCAACCTAGCCAATCACAGACTCCATGTTTCTGAGCACAACACTGAGCCAAGCCTGGATACATGACTAAGCATGGCCAATCAAAGCCCAACAGCAGCTGGTGAAAGGTTGTGTCTTCTCTACTGACAGAGAGTGATGGTGTGGGCCTGGGTAGCTTGAGGCTTTTGCAAGAAGAATCACCAGCAGGTAGAGTCAGGGAAGAAGCATGGGACAGAAAGGAGGGAAATATGGGTGGGCCTCAAGCTTCCCGTGGCTTCCCGTCATAGGCACTAACATGACCCAGACAACAAGGCTGATCCCACCTGAGGCCTGGGCACCCAGGCAAGCTACACTTTCTGCAGGGCCATGCCTTCTATCAGCCACATTGATGGCAACACAGAAGTCAGGATCAGGTAGCATTAGAGCTTCCTCTACAACTGGGTCCTCAGAGAAAATTTCATCCAGCAGCAGACAGGCACCATTATGTCACCACATGCTGAGGGCAGAGTATGGAAGCTGCAGGTCATTGATAAAATCCTAAAGTCCCTGGGCTCTGGGCTTCAAACAAGCCCTTACCAACATGTCTGTCTTTGAACTGCTCATAAAAAGCTCTAATTAGTGTGACACTTCACACTATTTATTTACGCCCATCATGAAATTTAGGAAGGCCTCAGATCTCCTTCAAACCTGCCATGGTGCTGTGCCCTCACTCTGCCAGTCAGAATCAAAAACGGGCGCTGGGGCTCTAAGGAGCAAAGGACATCCTGGCTGTTTGCCATTGAGAATGGGAGGAAGACTGGGAGGCGGGGCGGGAGGGATGAGAAAGCATGAGATGCTGCCGCTTCCAGAAGGAATACATTTGCGCATGTGCTTTGATCCTGCAATGATTTTTATTTGTTTTAGCCACATCCTTTCCACTGCTTCACTCAGCTAAAGGTGCTTTAAATTAGATGGAGCTAGGAAACACTTCTCCCCGCCCCCACGCTCCCCACCACCTCACAGGCCATAAGGTTCAGTCGGTGGGAGATGTATAATCACACCATGCCCCCATGTAAATGGAATAAATTGAGACAAACTCGGAGGCACCACATGCATTTGAAATGCTCTTTGCTGTGGGCTCCCAGAGTGTTTTGCACACAGCTGGTTCAAGACAAACAAGAAACGACCATGTTTCGCCACTCCAGCATGAAGCTTGTGGAGAACCTCAGGGCTGTGGTTGCTGCTGACTGAATCTACACGGGCCGGGCTCGGTCACCTGCTCTCCTCTCATGATCTTTCCATAGTTGCCAGTCATCAAATCTCTACAGGGACTTATTTTAGATGCTGTCTCTCTCTGCTTTTGGTAGGACAGTGTAGAGGTCACAGGGCATCTAAGAACAGAAAGATGAGACATGAGGACTGAATTTCGCCATTAAGAGCCCAGGACTCCTATATAAGCCTAGCCAACACAATCTGGCCAGCCCCAAGAGAGAACTTTCTGCCAGCCAGGCCCTTTCAGCCCTCATGTTAAAGAGGATGCCCCAGACCCCTCTAAGGGAGATCTAAAATGGACCTATTATTTTTCAAAACCTCTGCTTACTGCTCTCCACCAGCCTAGATCCTGAGACCCGCCATTTGCTCCAGATTCCTTGGCAGGCTGGCCTCACCTTCCCCTTAAAAGTGCCATTGTGTCCATTTCTGCATTTGGAAGATGCTTGAGTCAACTCTCTGCTCCCACACAGCCAGACACAGCTACCAGGTCCAGTGCCAAGGGCCACTGGCCTGGAGATGAGCTTCTACAGTACTATGAATATGAAAATACATACGTCCATCCCCTGACCAACACAGCAGGTACCCCACAGCCTTGAACTCTGGATTATAAACTCTAAATATATTCATTCCTACATAACATTTATTTCCTTCTTTTTTTTAAAAAAAAAAAAAAAGGCAGTATGACAGTGATTTGCTATGTGACTAGAATGGTTATATAATTCTCCTACATCAGCATCTCAAGTAGCCAGGACCACTGGCATGCACCACCAAGCCTGAATCCTAGCAACTATTTTCCTGTGATGCCCTTAGCCCCTCACAGTAACAAATGAGCTGATTGTGGCTCTTTGTCACATCCTCCAGCAGTCTCCACAGTCTGGTGGCCATTGGCTATTCCTCTGGCTTTCAGGGTTCTCTCTTTCCCAGTGTAACAACACCCCACTTCCCCAGTGGGGCATCACCTCCTCCCTACTGCACTCTTGTGCTGTGAAGACCATCCCAGGGAATGAGCCTCCATGGTTGAAGGGAACAGACCCAAGTATATGCTCTCTAGATTGAAAGAACTAGAGATCAAGACAGGGCATCCAAGCCATTACTACCACACTTCCCTCCCCGCCCCCACCCTCCAGAGCTCAATATCTGTCTTACTGCACACCTGGCATCCATCCCCAAGTTGATTCTAGGACTCTCTCTCTCACTCTCTCTCTTTCTCTGTGTGTGTGTGTGTTTGTATGTGTGTGTCTGTCTGTCTGTCTATCTGCCTGTCTCTGTCTCTCTCTCTGTCTCTGTGTCTGTCTCTGTCTCTCTGTCTCTGTCTCTGTCTGTCTGTCTCTCTCTCTCTCTCTCTCTCACACACACACACACACACACACAGACACACACACACACAGACACAATCCATCCAAGAACACTGTGAGCATGAGACCCGGTCCCACAGGAAGAAGTTTTCTCATCCTCCTCCACTGTTTCCTGTGCAACAGCAATGCTAACTTGTACTTCCTGTAAAAAGCCAACAGTTCCACCTTAGTTTTATGTGTTTCAGCACATTGGCATAGAGTTTACGTCAGGAATTATACTGCTCATAAATGCTCAACTGCATCCCTACATTGCCCCAACCCCTTGCCATACAGGTGAGTCACATGACCAGTTCTAACCAATGAGTGGGAGTGATACATATCCTGTCAGAGTCAAAACATAAGGAAATCAGCATGTGACCGTCCAAGTGTCTTTTCCCCAACTGTGCTACCCAGAATAGGAGAATTTCAGCTAATGTGGGTCCCCGTGTGTCTACATGAAGTAGAGTGAAGAGTCCTACAGAGAGCACAGAAGCATAGAAAGCAATAGACTTACCTCCAGGTTACTTCTGAGATTCCATGGTTGGTTCTGGATTATTCCTAATATCAATTACTTCCGGGTCTTGCCTCAAAATATCTTCTGTTTCTCAAGGACATAAAAACATTTCCCTGCGTGTCCTGGAACTGTTCAGTCTGTCTTTCCTAGACTTTAGTCTGCTAGCATTTTGTTATAGGTGTGGAATAATAGAGGAATGTTAACTCTTAGGTAAACATGTTCCCCCATGGACAGGTGATTACCCAGAGTGCACTGTTCAAGTCCTCTTCCTTATTTGAAATCTACTACCCTCCAATGGGAAACTTGCCCCACCCTGTGGCACCTTCATGTGGACTGTGCTTTTGTGGTTGCTCTACTCATTGGACTTAGAAGTGCTGAGAGGGTCAGCATGTCTGAAGGAGGCTTTGTCTGGCCACTCCATCATCCTGATGGACAGAAACTCTGGAAACCTTACAATGACCAAACACCAAGAGATAAGACTCACAAGGAACAAAGGCTTCCTGAGAAAGGCCAAGAGGGTGAAGCAACCCCATCTGATGAGCAAAACCTGAGAGAAGATGAGCTCTGTGGTGGGAAAGCCTCTACACCCTAGGCAGAAGCCCACCAGCATCAGCCACTGGCAAGTCAAGCCCAGGATCAAGACACATCTTTAGTCACAGCAAGACTAGGGCCATTGAGCTCGCAAACCCAGCTCAGATCAGGACACTGTCCAGGGCCTGACTGCAGTCCACTAAGAATGGTAAGCAGGGGAAGGGCAGATGCCACTTTGGTCACTTGCCCTGCAACAGTGAGAGCCCCCAAGCCAGTGTCTGTCACCGCACAGAGTGCTCCACTCTCCCAGATCAGGTACATCCTTTCTCTAAGGCCCTCGCTCTTCCTGCTGCCATGTGAAAGTCTGTTTAGGAAGCTACAGGAACCACAGAGCAGAAGCACTTAGCCTGTCAAAGCACTAGCCTGCCATAAGTGACTGTCTAAACAAATCTATATTCCTGATCACTTACATTGTATGTTTCCCCTGACATTGACATTCAGTTGACTTGTTTCACTGTAGCAGACTAAAGAGTGAATGACCCCCACACAATCCCACTAAAAATGAGAAAATAAACCAGGAAATAAGGCCTTGAAAATAGAGACTTAAGGAAGCCACATGATGCCAGACCCAAGGCATCATGGGAGGGAAGCAGAACACAGTCTGGGTCTGAAGCAGGTGTCTCTGGGAGCTTCCGCCAATGCTTCCTCTAGTCTGCCATGAAGCTTTATTCTACCCACCAGCATTGTTGCGGATAAAACTTCTTTAGAGAAGCTCCACCCCCATCTTCCCACCCACTCCCCTGCAGCAGCACCCCCTACCAGTGGCCCAGCTAAAATACCTTACAATCAGACCCCACCCAGTTCCTGAACCCTAAGCAGACATCCAGGACCCTGGACAGCTGACAAGATACACATGGCCCATCAATAACTGGCCTCTGCCATGTCCCACTGAGGGCTGATCCATGAACTTTTCCAGCATCCTGGTCATCTGTCACCCCAGAATCCAAAAGGACCTTTAAAGACGAGGGCTGCTGCCAGCTTTTGAAGTGAGATGTGATGGGATCCAAACAGCAGTGGAGAAAGACTCCTTTCTGAGAAAGGGTTTGGCCTGCTTGAGATCTCAGGAGGCAAGGATTCTGAAAAGTGCCACAGTTGGTTGTCAGGAGGTTTATTTTCAAACCCCAGCTCTAATTGGCCAGCGGTGTGACCTTAGACGACCTATCCACCATCTCCCAACACCAGCTGTTTCTAACAAGGACAGAAAATTCACCTGGCCAAGCATAGGATGTAACCAGGTATGCCCATGCCTGGAAGCCAAGTCTCGGTCAATGGCAGCATTGTATTAGTGTCAGCTCCAACTTGGTTATGAATGTCTGCATAGCCATGTTAGCTGACTTCTGAGTAGTCCAAAGTATGGTGTGTGGACAACAAGAAACCCCCCGCTCTCCCGGCTTCTCCAACTCCTTTCCTGCTGACTCTGCAAAGAACATTTCAGCCCTGAGGACAGGATGTTAGGCAAACTCTCTGCAAATCCCAACTCTGGGACAGATTAGCGGGTGAGATAACTCCACTGAAGTCTGTCCCTGCAGACCCCATGCTCTGACTCGGGGCCCAGGTGTATATGATACCCTTGCCCCGGGAGATGTCTGCCGTGCTCTGTAAACTGGCTTTCCTCCGGCCCTGGTAATCACGGGCAGGTGACTGCATATGTCACCAGCTTGAGACTCTGCAGTAGATCTTCATTAACCCTAGCCACAGGATGTGACCCAAATCAAGCATTCAGGACCTGAGGAGGTTGGCATCGACAGGCCAGTGGCATGGACAGAACCTGCATATAGACCCAGCCAGCACTGGGGCCCCAAAGCCCAAGAGCAAGTGTTGCAACTGTGCCTCAGTGCCAGTAAAAGGGGCTATACCAGGCCAACCTCAGCCATCCTCAGCCAGGCCACGGAAGCACAGAGAAGTTTATGCAGCAGGTCCAGCCCCGCCCCTCCCCCACCCCTCTGCACACAGCCCTCACGGTCCTTCTGGCCTCCAGATGCACAGTCTGTAAGCTATTTCCCTTTTGTTATTTCAAGCTCGGGGCCTTGATCTTTTGCCACTTTGGAAGGAGCAGAGAAACAAAGAGAGAGAGAGATCTAGGGTTGTTGCTTAATAGCGATGCTAGCTTCACCCAGCCAGCCTTCATCTACTCCCTGTACCCTGGCTACCCAGCTGAGCCTTTGATGAGAGGAAGCAGGCACTCTGCGAGCTGCTCAGCAGCTCCCTCTCCCGTCCCCACAGACCTCAGCTCAGCTCACACAGAGAGGTTGCATGCTCCGCTCAACAGTGGCTGCTGCCAACAAACTGAGACTTGGCTCCTGCCAAGCCCTCTGGTGTCCACAGCATGTCAGCACAGCGGCAGAGTAGCCTGCGTGCCCTGAGCAGCTGGGGCTGCAGGCCCTTGGCCACACTTCACTCATTCAAGCCCAAAGGGCAGAATCCCCCACAGTGATGGGGTGTGTCAGCCCACCAGCCTCCTGTCATTCATTTGCAGGCTTTGGACTTGAATGCTTGGTTGAGTGCAGAGGCTCACAACACGTGTTTGTTAAATGGTGGCAATCCCTGCTATACCCAACAAACACCCTGAGCACCTGCTCTGTGCCAAGTGGAGGGCCATCACCCCCACCCTCAACTATAACTACTTTTTAAAAAAGCTATAACAGAGACCCTGAGTGAGGGAGAGGCAAAGAGAGTGTCATACTCATCAAAGAACGAGCAGGGTTGTGGTACCCAAGAGAGAATTAGGCAGTCACCTTGCAGACTGGTATACATCCTGAGTTCGAAGAAAGAGCAGAGTTCCTCTGTAAAGAAAAGGAAAAGCCAGTCCAAGCAGAAAACAAAGCCTTGTGGTGCTGAGTCAGATTCTAAATTCCAGGGAAAGATGAAAATGCATCCAAGAGGAATGAGACTCAGTAGAAGAGATCAGGACCCCAGAAGCCCTACAGGGTCCAGAGCAGGGTGTAGGGGTAATGTAAAGGGCAATAAACCAACTACACTGAATGCCAGGTACTAATTCTGAAGGCATAGGGCAATGAGGGCGGCCTGACAGCTGCAGAGGACTTGGAGTTCAATGCCCCAGCTTGGGTAATGGCCAGAGAGTTCAGACTAAGGTACCAAGGAAGAGGGTGGCATCAGGGAGGGGTTGGGTTCAGGGTAATGTGACTGTAACAAGGGCAGGTACAAAACTGCAGGGCTGAGCCATCAAGGTCCAGGGAAGCAAGCATATTTCAGAGCTGGGGAAGAAGTAGAAAGACCAACAAAAACCAGAGAGCATCCCTTGTGGTTCAGGTACTAAGCATGCATGTTGGTGTCTCCAGTGATGCTTTTCCGGGTGCCTTTGGTCTATAGAAGATGCTAACTCTTCAGATAAAGGAGATGGAGTTCTGGGCTGGGGAGGTCTGTGTCAAGTTCCAACTATGTGGCTGGCCAACAGAGACCACAGTTTTTCTTAGTCTTACTCACCGCTGGATGTGGTAACAGCAAAGCACTTTTCAGAGTCAGTGCCAGTAGAAGCTAAACATAAAAATGAATGTTTGTGGGATATAAAGATGAATCATCTCATAAAAGCACTTGCCACCTATAGCAAAAAAGGGGCTATCCAAAGAAACCCACCCTGGCCCTGAACCCAGAGCTAGCGAAAGAAACACACTCTGGATCTGAGACCCAAACCAATGAAAGCCTTTATTGCTTAATCCAGAACCAAAGAAACATGCCCTGACTCTGAAACCAGTACCAAAGGAACATACTTGGTCCCTAGAATCTGAGCCAGTGAAAGAAATATGCCCTGGCCTAAAAAAAAAAAAAAAAAAAGTCAGTAAAAGAAATACAATTTGGCCCTGAAATCTGAGCCATCTCTGCCCCTGACCAATGAACCTAACCAACCCCCTAAGCAGGAATAACTAACCAATCCTTCAATATACCTAAAGAAATTCTGCCCCCAAGAAGCCCTATATAAACCCCTCTGCCTGTTCAGTTGTTGGCTGTCCTTGCCCACCCTGGTAGAGGCAGACACTCCCCCTGGATTCCTCCTTCCCAATAAATCTTTCTCAAAAGAGTCTTGGGTGAAGATCTTCATTCACTGGCACAGAGAACTTGCTGAGACTTTCTTAGGGAACTAAGCAGAAAAACTTTGCAGAAATGTCCCCTTAGGGGTACTGAGCAAGTAATAACAGAACAGAAAAAGAACCTTGCTGAGATGTCCCCTTAGAGGACAAAGCAAGGCAGAGCAGAAAACATTTTTCACCTGAGCTGGGGAAGATTGCTACATTTCTACAGTGTTTCCTCCTTTAGCAAAGTGAAGCAAAGAAGTAACATCTTGTACCCGAGAGAAGAAGCAGAGCTCCAAAGGAAGCCTCTCCGCAAAGGGGGATGGAGCAAAGTTCAGCTGTAACAGCTCTCCAGAAGAGGAACAGGGCAGCTATACCCTTCCAGGAGACCATCCTTCACCACACCTTAGCTTCAGGGATGGCCTGACTTCCTGAACAGTCAGGACATTTCTCTCCAGAGCTGAGCTGTCCCATTGCAGCTCCAGCTGTCAGAGCTATCCTAACAGCTCTAGGTATGTATAGCCTGACTTTCCAAACAGTCAGGATAACTCTCCCTGCCTCCCAAGAGTTGTAACACTCACTTACACCACCAAGCCTGGTCATTTGAGTTCTATCCATGGGACTCATATGGTAGGAGGGAACCAACTCCCATAAATTATCCTTTATCTTTACGTGTGTGCCACAGAGTATGCATGCCCCTTACATGCACATAAATAAATATAATAAAAATGTCTTAAAGAAATGAATGTTTGTACTTTGTTAAAATAACATGAATACAGGGATGTTAAAGTTCATAGCCACCCCCACATTCCCTATCAGCATCACTGTCTCCATTATTACTGTAAATATCACCACCACCATCATCATCCATCATGGTCATTATCTCTACTATCATTACCACTATGGTTTGGACTTTGAATGACCCATGAAAGTCCATGTGCTGAAGGGCTTGACACTCTTCGCATAGTGCTTCTGAGACACAGTGAAAGCTTTAGGAGGTATGGCCTTGTGGGAAGAAGCCTGTCATGTGGGAGTATCTTTAAAGGGGTTATTGGAATTAGTAACCAAGCCTTTCTTCTTTTCTCTCAGCTTCCTGGACACTTTGATGTAAACAGTTTCTTCTGCTACCACCTTGCCTCTCCTCCCTGAAAGTGAGCTCTCTCAATATTTCTCACAGCGATAGAAAGCTAACAGTGTCACATCAGCCGCTCCATGGAGCACCCTGCCTGCCCCTGAAGGCCTGCCTCTACCCCATCAAGCCAAGTGATCTTCCTGTGACCAAGAACAAACACACAACCCCCAGAAGTGCACTGTTCCTTCACCTTCTTCAAATATCTGAGGACAACTGGAATGCAATCAAAAGTCTTTTTTAAAACCGAATAATTTCTTTAGCTATTTTATGTTTAAATACTATTTCAGCAATCATTAAATCAATAATGTCCATTAAAAAAATGTTTAGAAAAACTAGAACTAAACCCCTCAAAGAAAAACTTTAGTGGCAGACATCACTTCTAGACAACAATGCCCAGAATTTCCTCCCTGCTTCTCTTCTATCACTCTAAATAATAAACACACATACACTCCCCAAATGCCGAAACTCATGTCACATGACCCACCTTCTCCTGGGCTCAGTCAGTTAACATGCTCAGTGTCACTAAATCACCTTCTCAAACAGTGCCCATCCCCCCTTCCTGTTGAGGAATAGTCTCTTTTTACACTGTGAAGATCTGTCTCTAGGATTGGTTTAATAAAAAGCTAAATGGCCAATAGCTAGGCAAGATTTTCAGGGCACTGGGAAGAAGGGTGGAGTCATAAGGAGACTCCACAAACAGAGCAAGCAGCCTGGAGTTTACAAAGTAAAGGTAACTGAGCCATGTTTAAACCACCCATCCACCCCCACACATACACAAACCTAGATTAAAAGATAAGCATTACTTTAAGTTAAAAGAACTAGTTAGAAACAAGCCTAAACTATCAGCTGGGAGTTTATAATTAGTAATAAGATTCTGTGCAGTTAATTGGGAGCTGGCAGGCCAGACAAAAAAATTCACCTACACCTTCCATAGCCTCTAACCAAAGCACCTGCTCCCCACACTTGTAGCTTCTGGAAGCCACACAGGGAGTCCCCCACCCTACATTCTATGTGCTTCCTACACCCATGCTCCCAGCCTTCCCTGTATTGAAAGGAGTGGCATCTGGATCTGCTCCCTCCCCCAAGGACGCTTCCCTCCATTCCAAAGGCCTCAGGGAACCAACCAAGAACCACTGTTCAAACATTACTGAGTCTCCAGTGGAGGTCACAGGGTTACCCAACCAATGTGACCATGCAGGTAGAGCCCTGGCAGAGCCTTTACCAGATAATCCCACCACCCCTCCCTCTGGGACTCAGAGAAGAGAGAGAACTGTACATAGCCAGTGTCCTTCTGGGGAAATGGATACTGTCAGTTGGATACAAAGACCCACAAAGGTGACCTCCACAGGAGCCATTGTAGTTGGGTGGAGAGAAATAAGTTTGGTTATTGTTACCAAAACAAAACAACCACTTAGGGGTGGAAGTATTACAGGAAAAGACATTGAGATTGGGTAGGGCTGGAACAGGAGTTGGCCAACAGCTGACTTTGTTTGTAAGATAGAAGAGATGCCTGCATATTTTTCTCACTGTGCAGAGTGACTCAAGGGGATGCAGGGACCAGAGAGCTGGCTTCCCATCCAGACTGTGTCACCAATTCTCAGGACTTCACTGACTCACCCTTGGCTTCTTTGTTTTTTTTTTTTTTTTTTAAATATTTTTTTCGTTTTTCTTTCTTTTTTTTTTTATTTATTTGCCTTGGTGTTTTGCCTGGAACTGGGAACTGGAACTATAGACAGTTGTGAGCTGCCATATGGGTGCTGGGAATTAAACCCTGGTCCTCTGGAAGAGCAGTCAGTGCTCTTAACCACTGAGCCATCTCTCCAGTCCCGGCTTCTTTGGTTTTAAAAGCACACCTAGAAGATAGATACTGCCATGACCCCTGCAATTGTACATGCAGGAACTGGAGAGGAACACATGTATTCATTCATGTCTGGAGACATGTGTGCAACCACTAAGACAAGGCTCAGAGCTCACAGAGACCCAGAGCTGAACCCAGAACAATCCCCAGTGTTTCCAGTTCAGTGCTCTGGGCACTGTGGCCAGCAGACTCCCAGGGAGAAAGGGAAACAGGGCCTTCATAGAACAGATCCTTCCGAGACACCAGGGCCTCACAAGATGGTGTCTGCCTTCTTCTCAGCCCTCTGGAAGGTAAAGGCCCCAAGGTCCTTGTTCTAACGCTGTGGATAGAAGAACAAAGAGGTTTGGTGAAGGCAAAAAGGTCAGCTACCATCTCAGAGACAGCTCCTGATAGGCCAGGGCTCTGAGCCTGATGTTTGGTTGTTAGATTCCTCCATATAAAAATAAATAGTGGACAAGCCAACTGTGGAAGAAAGGGGCATCTGTGATCTGCCCCATACATGGAGTGATGTATTCGGGTCTGTGTAAGTGTGTGTGTGTGTATGTGTGTGTGTATGTGAGAGAGAGAGAGAGAGAGAGAGAGAAAATGGGTGATGTGGAATGTGTGAGTATGTATGTGTATGAGGGACAGTGTGTGTGGTGTGTCTGTGAGTGTATGTGGTATGTGTCTATGGGTGAGTGGGGGATGTATGTGTATGGGGTGTGTATGTGTGAGTGGGGTGTTTGTGTGTGTGCGTGTGCGTGTGCGTGTGCGTGTGCGTGTGTGTGTGTGTGTGTGAGAGAGAGAGAGAGAGAGAGAGAGAGAGAGACTTAGGTTCAAGTGCTCAGGCCCCTCCTGCCTGGGGAGACAGAAGGGCTGCAGTGAGATCAGACCCAGAGATGTATCTGACAGAAAGTCCAAGCCTAATTAAAACAAGCTTCTCACCTCCCTCACGGGGACTGGGAGACTCCGATGACCCTGCAAGATTCCCGGTAGCCCATGTAGACTTGGTTCATCTTTAAGGAGCCTGCCATTATCCCGTCAAGGACTTGTTGATTTTCCATTTAAATGCCCCCAGTCCAGGATGACCTTCAGTTCCCTGAAAACCACTGCAACCCTGCAGGGTTCTGAGGAAATGGCCTTTACTCATGCCAGACCTCCCTGAAGCTCTGACACTATGAGAATTCTTTCTTGCTGATTCTCCTACTCTGTTTGAGTTCCTGTCCTGACTTCCTTCAGTGATGAACAGTGATATAGACAAGTAAGCCAAACAAACCCTTTCCTCCCCAAGTTGCTTTGGTCATGGTGTTTCGTCACAGTGATAGTCACCCTATGACACACCCCAAAACCTAGTAGCATAAGTCATTTTATCGTGATTGCTATTCTGTCAGTTGGCAGTGGACAGCATCACAAGGACAGCTTGCCTCTTTCCTCGCTGACTGAATGAATCCTCTCTGGGTTTCCATAGTAATAGATGTGTACGGCCCTACTACAGAATTTTCTAGGGCCATAATTACCAGAAAGGATTTGCTTGCCTGTATCTGCTGCCTGATGTGGGATGACTAGAAGAGTCAGGGGCTGTCCTGAAATTCCTTCTTATCAAGTGATATGATGATTTGAATGAGAACAGCCCCATATTTTAATACTTGGTCTTCAGTTGGTGAAACTGTTTGGAAAGGATTAGGAGGTGTGGCCTTGTTGGAGGAGGTGTGTCAAGGGGGTAGGCCTTAAAAACATCTGTGTGAATCCCAGTCTCTGTCTGATTCCCAGTCTCAGTCAGTCTCTCAGTCTCTCTCTCTCTCTCTCTCTCTCTCTCTCTCTCTCTCTCTCTCTCTCTCTCTCATGGTTGTGGATCAAGGTATGAGTTCTGAGTGATTGTGTTCTGTTGTATGAGTTTCTGAGTTTCATGGTCCGGACCTGCCTGACACTGCTTAGCCCCCCAAAAATGACTCAGATACATATATTAATTATATGCTGCTTGGCCTATGGTTCAGGCACATTACTAGCTAGCTCTTGCCATCTTAATTCAGCTCATTTTCATTAATCTGTACTGCCACAAGGCCCATGGCTTACCTATTTCTTTACATCTTGCTTCTTGGGCCTGAATTGTATCTCCTGACTCCACCCTCCTTCCCCTATATCTATGCTCCGATTTCCTACCTGCTTCTAAGATGCCTTGCCATACATCAAAACAATTCTTTTATTATCCAATGACATCCACAGCATACAGAAAGACATCCCACATCAGTATTCTTTTGATCTATCATTATGGAAACCACAAAACAGATTAAATGTTTTCTTCTGTAGGTTTTCATGGTCATGGTTACTACAGCCGTGACAAGTGGTTTCTCTGTGTGGTGACCTGTGTGGCCTCATTGTGCTGTGTGTGATGTCTGTGCAGATGAACTTGGACCGTGGTGATTCTCCATCATAACACTTCATAAGTGAACATTCCAGGATAGCAAAGAAATGCCATGATGTCTCTTCCAATCTGACTTTAAAAGTTGTGTGGCATCGAGTGCCCACATTCCATTCACTAAACAGGACCTTCCAGATTCAACAGAAAGAACCGTGGACCTCCAGCTCTCAACAAGAAGGATGTCAAAGTTATGACCCTTTTACCAGTCACATTTATTTTTTAAAAATCACTCAGAAATGAGGGGAAGAACGGGCTCTCCGCACGAGCCCGCTCATGGCAGGGGAGCCGGGCTGCTGGGCTGGTGCGCTCTCGAGGGCGGCCCTGGTGCATTAGACGGGGCTGGGGTCCACGGCGCGCTCTCCACCCACAGAAATGAGCCGTCAGACTGCTACAGCATTACCCACTGGCACCTCAAAGTGCCCACCATCCCAGAGGGTACCTGCCCTGACTGGCACAACTGCATCCAACAATGACTTGGTGAGTCTCTTTGAGTGTCCTGTCCTGCTTTGACTATGTGTTGCCAGTGTCAGAGTGGGCATTTTGTTTGTAGCAACTGTCGCCCCAAACTCACATGTTGTCCCACCTGCCCGGGCCCATTGGGATCCATTCGCAACTTGGCTATGGAGAAAGTGGCCAATTCAGTTCTTTTCCCTTGTAAATATGCCTCTTCTGGATGTGAAAGAACTCTGCTGCACACAGAAAAGGCAGAGCATGAGGAGCTCTGTGAGTTCAGGCCTTACTCCTGTCCCTGCCCTGGTGCTTCTTGTAAGTGGCAAGGCTCCTTGGATGCTGTCATGCCCCACCTGATGCATCAGCACTGCAAGGAGAAGATATAGTTTTCCTTGCTACAGACATTAACCTTCCTGGTGCTGTTGACTGGGTGATGATGCAGTCTTTGTTTTCATTTCATGTTAGTCTTGGAGGAACAAGCAAAGTACGATGGTCACCAGCAATTCTTCGCAATTGTACAGCTGATAGGAACACGCAAGCAAGCTGAAAATTTTGCTTATCAACTTGAGCTAAATGGTCATAGGCGGCGATTGACTTGGGAAGCGACTCCTCGTTCTATTCATGAGGGAATTGCAACAGCCATTATGAATAGTGACTGCCTAGTGTTTGACACCAGCATTGCACAGCTTTTTGCAGAAAATGGCAATTTAGGCATCAATGTAACTATTTCCATGTGTTGAAATGGCAATCAAATATTTCTGGCCAGTGTTTAAAGTTTGCATTTGACTTCACAAAGAATAAGGCACCTGTCTGCTTGCCAACCTAAAACTCTCCTGGTAGGTAGAAGCTAGACACATGAAGGTAAATAAAAAGAAAGGCTGTTAATACAGGAAACAGTTGCATGTAATAACACTAATATATTTAAGAATAATTCAACAGTAAACCACTGAAAAATATATATATATACACCCAAGATGGGCATCTTTTGTATTAAGAAAGGAAGCATTGTAAAATATTTCTGAACTTTGTGTTTGTTGTAGATTGATTGTATTGTTGACAACAATTTTTTGGGTGGGTGTGTCTTTGCACACATTGGTGCACATGTGTGGTTGGTTTTCCTTTAACTGACAAGCCATCTATGTGGTCATGAACCACTGCTTTCCCCTTGTGAGTCAATACATAGTGCTGCTGTGTTTTTTGTTTTGTTCTTTTTTTTTTTTTGTTCTTTTTGTGTGTGTATTTGCTCATTTTTATTATAGTTTTTCATTAAATAAATTTGATTTTCTTTTCTGTAATTCAGGTTTTTCTCACTTTTGTACCTTTCAAGTTAGTGTCTTTTTGATATTCATAATTGCTATGTCAAAAGTTTGTGTTCGGTACATACTTTCTTTTCCTTCAATCAATTTATTAGAAATATTTTTAATTCAGCCCTTTTGTGAAAATAGGAATTCCAGAAAGAAAAAGGGAGCATGAGAGAGAGCAGCTGTCAGTGCTGCAGCGGGTATAAGATGGTCTTCTCTATGTGAGTCCATCAGGCTTGCTCTTTGAAAGGTTAGGTTAGGGAGTAAACTCTGATTTATATAAATATTTGTAGGGAGCTGCGTTGTACCACACCCTAAAGGTGGCGCTGGTTTCCGCCTTCCACCTTCCTGATGGGATGGTGAGTGCTCTCGGGAGTAAACAACTCCTTATTGGCTGTAGGCGAGGATGGTGGCTTGCTTCCGGGGCATGGGGACCTATGGGCAATGTCTACGTGGCTTACCGGGATTGGAGGCCCCGTCTGAGAGTGAGAGTGAGTGAGTGAAAGACAAGAAGATATTTGAAAGGCTCAAATAAACTGCAAAGAGAACGATCCGGTGTTGCATGTTCCTTGCTGGCGAGGCTGCGCACGACAAATATTAAAAAAAAAAAATCAGGTTTTTCCTCTCTTCAAATGTCTTGGGCAAATCACATGTTTAAATTGGTTCTTGTATTTATTGGTTTTGCAAAACAATGCATCACTATACACAGTATTTGTAATTAAAGTAAATCATTTGTTTATTTAAAAAGGCAGTTTGCCAAAAATGTTTTTGGTCTTTTATAATTCTCATTAAAAGATTATCTGGCAAATTAGAAAAAAAAAGAAATGAAGGGAAAAGAAAATTCTTGCTGATGATCTAGAGGAAGAAAACCTAGTCTTTGACAATAAACTATACACCTTAAACAACCAGGGGATTAGAGAAAGGAGAAGCATTAGCACTCGCTGTGGGTGAATGAACAAAAACTCTTCATACCAAGTTCATCGGATGCGGCCAATGCTGTATTTAAAGGTATATCAATAGCCATAAATTTTTCTTCTCAAAAGAAAAAAAAAGTCTCCAATTAATAACCTAATCTTCCACCTTAAGACACTGGAAAAGTAAAACTAAATTTTTAAACAAGCTGAAAATGGAGGTAGGGTAATAAACAGAGAGAAGACATTAGTAAAATAGAGAACAGGAAGAAAGAGAGAGAAAGGAAGGAGGGGGGAAGGAAGGGAAGGAAGAAGGAAGAGAAAGAAAGACAACTTCCCCGCTTCTTCGCTTTCTTGCGTCTTTTATACTGAAGACTAAACCTAGCGCCCCGAGGTGTTAGGCAAGCTCTACGTCACTGGACAAACCCCAGTCCGAGGGCTTTCTGTAGTGTAGATACACAGTGACAGGCTTGAGTTTATGGTTTTATGAAATTTAGTCATAGTAACTCCTTTGGAAATATTTAAGATTGAAACCACAAAAGATTTACATCCAGAAAATATAAAATAAGCAAAAACACTTCCTTTTTATAGATTCTTTTCTCATACAATACATCCTCACCCCGTTCCCCTCCACACTCATCCCAGTTCTTGCCCACCCACCCTCCTCTCTCCCCCAGATCCACTACTCCTCCATGTCCCTCCAGAAAAGAGCAGACCTCCAAGAGACAACAACCAAAAGCGACAAAACAAGATACAGTAAGACAAAGCAAAAGCCTTCACATGGGGCAAAGCTACCCAATGGGAGGCAAGGGGTCTCACGAGCAGGCAAAAGCATCAGAGACACACAGGCTTTCCCTGTTGGGAGTCCCAGAAAAACACCAAGCTACAGCTATAACATATACACAGAGGACCTGGTGCAGACCCACACAGGCTGCGTGCTTATCACTTCAGTCTCGGTGAACCCCTATGAACCCTGTTTAGCTGATTCAGTGAGTCCTGTCCTTCTTGGCATCCTTCATGCCCTCTTCTTAAGAAGTATTTGTAGTATCACAAATGAGACTCAGAGCCAATTATCTGGGAAAGGCTGAAATATCAGAGAGAGGAAGCACCACAGTCAATTCTCACCCAGCTGTCTTGTAACTTCCTCAGTCTCACTCCTGGTTGCTTCTGTCAGTCGCTTCTGTTCTCTCTGGGTTTCTACAGCCCTTATATACCCATCCAGGTGTGTAGCCTTGAACTCACAGAAACAGAAGTTCTGTCTCTGGAGTTGTGGGATCAAGGGTGTAAGTCTCTGTGCTGGGATTAAAGGTGTGTGTGACCAACTCAGCTGTTTATCTTTGTATTAAGGTTTAAGAATTTCCTGAGCTGTCTGTCTAGGATTTGATTGGGTGCTCTCTCCCCAATATTCAGGTTTTATTAAATGCATAATATATATCCACAAGTGTTACTGTAACACTTCTGGAAAAGGTAACTACAAAATAACAACTAGCCTAGCTTAAAGATAGAAAGTCTAGTAATATAGCTGGGGCAATGCTTTTCTCACGAATATGAGACCTTGAATGCAGTCCACCATTGGGAAAACACACACACAAGACATGTTCCCCAAGAAAGATAAACAAGTAGCCATTTAACACAGGAAGAGAGATCAGCAACACCTGCCACCAGGGAAATTCAAGTATGTCACCTTTGTGCCGTCCTCTGGGCCACTGGCCTCCACTCATGCTGGACTGTATCTGGGTTTTCTTGGGCTGTAGAAAATAAGGACCAACAATGAGAGAGATGCTGGGGAGCTCCTCAGGATGCTGTGACTGCTCAGTGCTACTCAGCCTGTGCTTCAAGACAAACAAGGGCAGAAAACCCAAGCTAAGATCTACCTTCAGGCTCTAGGCTGGGAGACACAGCTGTCACCTCAAGGCTGGGAGACACAGCTGTCACCTCAAGGCTGGGAGTGCAGGAGATGAGAGCCACTGGATGGGAATCATTGACTCAGGAGCTATCCTCAGGAATCTGAGGAATGTTTCCTTTCCTGCTACACAGTCTGGACTTTAATATACTCTTCCCCCTGAATGCCGAAGCATCCATTCACATTCAGCAGGCTCTCAAGCAAAGTTCTTAATAAGCTTTGGGTGTTAATACCCAGTGCAATAAATGAGATGCGATCACATGAGGTGTTGAGCATGGGAAAGCTCAGCCTTTCCAGGCACCAGCAGTATGACACAGCTGTGGGGACAAAGACCCAAGACTGGTTCCCATAGTTACGTCCATTTACACCAAGTGCACACGTAATAATCTCCCACTGCATTTCAGAATTCATCCCCCATCCTGTACACGAAAACTCGAGGTTGGAGAGGTAGTGGTGTGGGTAACTCCACCCACTTCAGTAAAACATGAGAAATTATAAAGCTTATTTGAGAGAGAAGAAGAGAGAGGGGGTGGAAGGAGAAGAAGGGGAGGAGGAAGAAGAGGAAGAGGATGACAAGGAATAGAAGGTGGAAGTAAGGGGCTTAAAGAGAGCTGACGTCCTCCATGGAGGAAAGTTGGACAGTGATGTCTGACTTAGCCTATGTCTGTTGCAGCAACAAAATAGCTGAACTGAACACTTCATAAAGGAAAGCTGCTTAAGGACACACAGTTTAGGAAGGGCATCGGAATGATGGGAGCAGATGCAAACAAAGCCATCTGGTGAGACAGGAAGCCAGAGACCAGGTAGAGCCAGTCTTCTTTTCATAACAAATCGTTGCCATGGGAACTAACCAGCTCTCACAAGAGCTGCATCAGTTCTTTACCAAGCAGTGCCTCAGTGGCCTAATTACTTCGCATTGAGCCCACTTTTTTTTAATGTGTATGTAGTGAGTGTGTGCATGTGTGCATTCATGCACACATAGCACCAGCACATGTAGGTGAACATGTGCATGTGCACACACATCTACGAAGGTCCAAAGTTGACAGTAGAGCCTTTCTCTACCATTCTCCACCATATTCACTGAAGCAGAGTCTCTCAGTTAAACCCACAGGTCACAGATACAACCTGTCTAGCTAGCCAGCTTGCTCCAGAGATCCCCCGATTTCCTCTTTCCAAACACTGGGATTACACATGGGCCACCATGCCCATGAAACATTTAGTCTGGTTCTCACATTTCTACTGAGTCATCTTAAAGCTACACCTCCTAATGATGCCACACAGAGGACCAAGTTCCCTGCACATGACCATTCAGTACACAAAGCACATGTGAAAATTATCAATAACCAAAGTGAAGAATCAGACACCAGGAAACATGCTCTCAGAGACAGCAGGGGAGCACCAAAGGATTATGGTTAAAAGACAGACATGTGGGAGTCCTGCTGTTGGCCCACTTGAATCTTTAAATACTCTGCATGTACTACTGGGGTGGGGAGGATAAATTTTAAAATTAAATTTCTAAATCGACGTAGAGTCAGTACGAAGATTGAGATTTTCATCAACTGTCATTAGATGCCCAGACAAGAAGATGTGCGGGTCATAGGGGACTATTGTCCTTCAGCTGAACTCCAGGCCCGCTCCTGGTCCCCACATAGCAGAGACAGTGACTCACGCAGAACAAAGCCATGTCCTCTTGTCCCTTGATGCTCAGCCATGTTGTCTCTTATAAATTCTTCTTTGGTGGAAATTCCAAGGAGACTGTGTTTGCTTGTTGCTGGCCTAACAATTCACCACAAATCTAAAAAAAAGCATGGGGGCTGGAGAGATGGCTCAGGGGTTAGGAGCACTGGCTGCTCTTCCAGAGGACCCAGGTTCAATTCTCAGCATCCACATGGCAGCTAACAACTGTCTCTAACTCCTGTTCCAAAGATCTGACACCTTCATACCAATGCACATAAATAAAGCTAATTAAGTTTTTTTAAAACTTAATTAAAAGCAAGGTTCGTGTGTGTGTGTGTGTGTGTGTGTGTGTGTGTGTGTGTGTCTCTCTCTGTCTCTCTCTGTCTCTCTCTGTCTGTCTTCTCTTGGTAGCTCCCCCATTTCTCTCTTCTTCTTTCTCTTTCTCTTTAAAAAAATGAATGAATGAATAAATAAATAAATAAATAAATAAATAAATAAATAAAAGCATGGGTTCATCATATTCCCATCTAAGGCTTAGACATCCAAAGTCCATCTCCCTAGGCTAAAATCAAACAGAGCCAAATCCCTTCCCCCTTTTTCCTCCTGCTAGAGGACCCTCTGTCAAGGACACCTTCTGTCCCAGGACCTGTTAATTGCTGTAATGACTCCACCACTTTATACATCTGATGCCAAAAACCCCCGACTTCATACAAACAGGACCTCCTGCCTAGGGAATAGTGCCACCCACAGAGGACTGGGTCTTTCCACACCAGTTAATTAAAACAATCCACAGACATTCCTACAGGCCAATCCAGCATAGACAATCCCTAGGTGTTGTTTATTGTTTGTAATCTCACAGTTTAAAGTTAATCACCATAATTCTAACCCTAATGTTGAGGGGATGGATACAAAGCAGAGCCTTTGGAAAGTAAGAAAACTACTGAGGCCGAGCCCTTGTCAGTAGGATCAGCAGGACCTTTCCTAAGGATCCTGAGAGCTTTTTGTCCATCGTACACTTGAGAAGACAGCAAGAGCATTTGTGAAGTGACTGAGGCCTCACCAGACATGATGGTCTGGAGGACCAACCTCAGCAACTGGGAGCAATACATGCCTTCTGCTTGTGAACTAGCCAACCCCAGTGTTCTGTTACAGCAGGGGAATGAACTAAGATACTCTTCTGCCACATAAGGGGACACTCGCAGTTCTGCAGATTATGATGGGGACATATTAAATGTCAGCACCGAACCATTCAGAGCCTGGAAGCAGAAGCCTCAGTAAGAAGCCAGAGGCAGAGCCATACAAAGAAGGGTCTCTCAACTAAGGGTTGCGGCAGTTCTGGGAACTGTCATACGTAAGGAAAGTGTGTTCTCTTCAGAGCCCTAGAAGAATCCGCTGTGCACCACTAACCACATAACTGTAAGATGATAAATGGTGCATTGTCTCAAGCCACTAGACTTGAGGTTGTTTGCAACACAGCTCTGGAGACACAGCCTTCCTGTGACGGCCACCGGACTGTAAATAAGAGAAGAAAAGCCAGAGAGGGTCGGGATAGGGCCCGTGGGTGCTAGATGACCAAAGCCATCTAAGAATTCTTAAGCAGGCTGCACACTTGTCGCAGTATGTGGGTTCCTCAGTGATCAAGCATCATGGCAATAACTCTTCTGGAGGGCATTGGCTCTGAAGAGCAGAGACATGAGCTCCTCATGGCCCCGGATAGTGCATTTTCAATGTCAGTTAGGCTGCAAATGGTCTTGAGTCACACCTGAGGTGGTATGAGCCTTAGATCCTTTGGCTAATGGATCCCCTCCAGGAGGGATATCCAAACATCACAGACATAGAAAACCCACCAGACCCTGGAGCTTCTCCGTAGAGTCCAGGTGAGGTAGAGGGTCGGGAGGACTTTCACACTGTCTCAGCAGTACATTTAGAACTCAGTCTGCAAGAGGCTGCAGACCAAGGAAGAATTATGACTTGTGACCTTGGAAATTGAGAAGCAGCCTGGGCTCCCCAACCCCCACCCCCAGGAGACCCTGGGGTGGGAAGTTCAGCCCAGATTTCAGCTGTGAAGACCAAGGTGATTTAAAAGGTAAAACATTGGCGTTTGTGTCAGATTTCGGCGCCTTCCCCCTCTGGATCCTGGCTGCCCCTGCTTCCCACACCACACACTCCCCTAGCAGCCTGCTTGATGACAGCTGGCTTTGGAGGCTCATGTCTGCAGGTTGGAGCTCCTGAAGCCCTCTTGCTGTCTGAGGCCCCGTGGAACCTTTCCTCAGGCTGGATTAGATGTACAGCCCACCCAAGGGTGGTAACACTTCTCCCGACTGTGGTCTGGGTGCACACAGAGCCCAGTATACACACTGCTCCATTGTACTACTATCCTGCCTGGCCAGGGGCCAGTCTTGCCCTGGCTATTCTATGTTTTTTTCAAATCCCACTCATGAATTGGGTTTGGTAGCCCCAGTTGATGATGTACTTAATTTCACCACTATATTGAGTCTATACGGACTGAAAGGAAAATACACAGATCTGCAACAATGCCTGGCCAAGAGCCCCAGGCACAGGTGTTTCTCATCTGTATTCTCTCCTGAATTTACTCTGCTCCATCCTTTCCTCCAGGGTGAGCTGTACAGGAGGCTGTTTCTCTTAAACAACTGTGTGACAACTGTGTACTCTCTAGTCCCATGACAAGCAAGGCACCAGGAGTAGGCTACCCAGGGAGGAGATTTATGCCTAAATACACCCATCCTTGAGAAGAGACAGAATGATACAATAAGAGGATGGCCAAGTAAACATACAAGTTTGGGGAAAGTTGTTTTTCTATGGTACCTTGACTGGGGAGGGACTCAGGTCAAGGGCAGATTTGTGTCTTGAAGGACCTCAAGGTCCAGACCTCCATGTCTGAAGCCTGAGACCCTGTGTTTGGTCATCTCAGTTCCACTTTGAGATCTAAAGACAGGGACGATGCAGCTACTCATCCCAATAGTGAGTCTCCGCACACCCCCACCCCCAGCTCCGTCATGGAAGAGCCAGGGCCAGGTGGGTGGAGGATGGGAGTCAAGGACATGCCTCCCCACTTGTCATCTGTACCGAGTCACGGAGTGGACCTGGACTCCTGTAAGAGTCTGTATTTGTATGCCATTTAGTAGGAATTTTAAAATACCATGACAATAACAGTCAAGAGAAAAACCCCAGGAAAAGCTTCTCTTGCTTCCTGAAGTAAAGGCAATGTGTTTCTACTTCTCACTAAGCTAATAATCTGGATTCACTGGGTCCCAGCACCTCTGCATCCACACCCACCTCTGCTCTGGCAAAGCCTACTGGTGCTGGTCAGTAGTCTCACCTACTCAGGAAGCTAATACAGTAAGACCAGAAATTCAAGACCTGCTTGAGTTACAGCAAGTTCAAGGCCAAGCTAGGGAGATCCAGCCTCAAGCTAAAAGTACAAAAGAGCTTGGTGCTAAGCACTTGCTGATCAAGCAGAGGGGTCCTAGACTCCATCATAGAAATGTTTTTAAAAAATAAACCTTTATTAAATGGAGACAGGGCATAAAGAAGCAGAAAGGGGGATACTACATCCAGCACATGAGTCCTCACAGAGAAAGAGTGTCTAGAGAACCAGGTCAGGTTATCTGGCAGTCCACAAAGCGTGACTGTAAAGGCTGTGTACACAGGGGTGTTTGCAGATGAGGTCTACAGATGTTTTTGTGGAGCACCCAGACACTCTGAGGGGACCAGTGGTCCTCCAGGGGAATATGAGTAGCCTCACAGGACAGACTTAAATGAGTCACATACTAGGAAGCTTTAGGAAAATGTATAGAATGTCTCAGGGTATCTCAAAATAGGTAACAGAATTTGTATTCCATTTTCAAAATATTTCTTATCTGTATCAAATTTTCAACAATGCAACAACTACCAATAAAAATCAATCCCTCTGTGTATGTAAAAAGGGTTGACTGATCCACACTGCATAAATACACTCACATTCCCAAGGCTGAGTCTGGTTGTCCTAGTATGCTAGGTGAGCATCTCACTGGACACCAGACCTGAGTGCTTGTGCTGTATTCCAGTAACTAGGCCACCTGTGTATCTCCAAGCCACACTAGATCCCAGCCACTGATGAGACAGATATACAAAAAGCTAAACATATGGACCGGCACAGCCCCGGGACACAAGAACCTCTCCAAGAAAGCATGGGCAGGGTTTGGAGTCTCCTGACACAACCCCAAGTGCCCTCCCTTGACCCCTTCTCTGAGCCACACAGCACTGTCTCTCATCTTCGGGGCATTCACTGAGCTGAAATGGGACAGAGGAAGAAGCTGCATGTGACATGACATGTGACAGACGCTGAGTCCTAAATCCTGCCTTTGCCAATCAAATTGTTACATAAAAACAGAAGAGAATTACCTTCTTATGCCTCCAGTCTCTCACCTAAAAACTAAGTGCTAGATTCTCCACGGAAGCACTGATATGAGCACCTGGCCAAGGACCAGCCTTCATACAGTTAAGCCCCAGATACAACCTGTTACTTCCTGTACACCTGTGTGCATACACAGGCTGCAAAAATACACAGGTGTCCCGCCTAGTTTTATATCAACTCGACACAAGCTCTCCGAGGACTCTATTTCTCACCTCAATTGAGAAAATACTGCCATAAGATCGGGCTGTTGGAAGGCAAGCCTCGAGGGCACTAATTAGTGACTGATGGGGGAGGACCCAGCCCTGGTGGGTGGTGCCATCCCTGGGCTGGAGGTCCTGGGTTCTATAAGAAAGCAGGCTGAGCAAGCCATGGGGAGCAAGCCAGTAAGCAGCATCCCTCCATGGCTCTGCATCAGCTCCTGCTTCCAGGTTCCTCCCCTGTTTGAGTTCCTGTTCTGACTTCCTTCAGTAACTGTTCCCTGGAAACAGAACATGAAATAAACCCTCTTATCCCCAGGTTGTAAGTCATGGTGTTTCATCCCAGCAACAGAATCCACAAGACAATAGATGAGCACACAGACACATCCACATGCACAGACACTCACACCACCTCCCAGAAAGTGTAGCCCATACTCACCCCATGTCCATTTTCCTTACAAAACCCAAGACCCAAAACACATCATGAGAAATAGATGCTTAATAGATAAATGCACGATATCCTTATTACATGTTTGTTTTTCGCTTTCTATAAGCCCAGGTGGTCCTAATCTTACCCTGGAGGGCAAGTTCATCATTGCTGCTCTGAACTTCGAATCATTGCATTTTCTCATGTAACCCCACCTGGTCTCAACTCACTATGTAGTTGAGGATGGACTTTGTACTTCAGGACCTCTTCCCTTCTCTTTCTGGGTGCTGAATTCTAGACTGCATAATCACATCATTTATAGGGTGCTGGGGATGGAACCCAGGGCTTTACTAGTGTGAGGTAAACAGTCTGTGAACCGAGCTACATCCGCAGCCCTGCTCTTGTTCATTTCTAATGCCCCTGAACTCACAGGCAGCCTCACAGTGGCCTCAGTGATGATCCACATCCCAACTCAACCTTAGGGAGAGCAGTGAACAGGACATGAACACACTCCCTTTAACACCCCCGCTTATATGGTGTTCTGTACAGTGTTTTCATCTCCCCTGTCAATAAACAAAGCAAAACAACAACAAAAGAACTGGTCTGAGGCTGGGGTGATGTGAGCAGCATGCTTGCCACCTACCATGAGGACATGAGTCTGATACCAAGCACCCATTAAAAACACTAGTAAGACCTGGTGAATATGATGGTGGTGCCTATAATTCTAACACTTGGAGGCAGAAGCAGGAGGATTCCTGAGACTGTCTGACTAGCCAGTCTAGCCTGCACGGCCACATGGTCAGTTCCAGGCTAGTGAAAGACCCTGCTACTGAAGGGGAAAGTGAACAAGAGGGTGAACGAACTGAAACCCACACACAGAGACACACACACACACGGAGACACATACACACACACACACAGAGATGCAAACACAGAGAGAGACACACACACCACACACACAGAGACACACAGATGCAGACACACAGAGAGACACACACACCACACACAGACACACACACAAACACACAGAGAGACTCCACACACACAGAGACACATAGATGCATACACACACACAGAAACACAGAGAGAGATTACACACACACACAGACACACAGATGCAGACACACAGAGAGACACACACACACCACACACAGACACACACAGAGAGACACACACACACACAGAGAAACACACACACACAGACACACAGATGCAAACACAGAGAGAGAGACACACACACAGACACACACACACAGAGACACACACACCACACACAGACACACACACAGAGAGACACACACACCACACACAGACACACACAGAGAGAGAGACTCCACACACACAGACACACAGATGCAAACACAGAGAGAGACACACCACACACAGAGACACACACATACACAGAGACTACACACACACACACACACACACACACACACACAGATGCAGACACACAGAGAGACACACACCACACACAGACACACACACAGAGAGAGACTACACACATACACACACAGATGCAAACACAGAGAGAGACACACCACACACAGAGACACACACATACACAGAGACTCCACACACACACACACACACACACACACACACACACAGACACACAGATGCAGACACACACACCACACACAGACACACACACAAACACACACAGAGAGAGACTCCCCCCACACACAGACACACAGATGCAGACACACAGAGAGACACACACCACACACAGACACACACACACACACACACACACAGAGACTCTACAGACACACAGATGCAAACACAGAGACACACACACACCACACACAGACACACACTCACACACACACACAGAGACTCCACAGACACACAGATGCAAACACAGAGACACACACACACCACACACAGACACACACACACACAAACACAGAGAGAGACATGCACCTGTATACATGTGGAGGCACAAGGAAACAAAAAGTGGGATCAATATCGTGGTGTTTTCAGGGGAGTATTTTGCTCTGACAGGACACCAATGAATGCACATGTCTGCCACTTACAACCAGTCCCAAGATATTTCAGCCAGCATCAGCATCCTCTAAACTCCTGGGCAGTGCTAGTCCCAAACAAAAATCGCCACTTAAGGACCCTGACAGCATCCACTTGGCAGGCAGCTTAGTGTCACAGGCCCTTTGTGCTCCGCTCACAGTGAGGCTTGGGGGAGAGAAAATGCATTTGCCAAAAGGGTTGTTATCACCTTCTCCATGATTCATTCGAAGCCTCCCCTCCTGGGAAGGGTGTTTTATTATGACTTCTCAGCTTTAGCCCCTTCCTACCCACTGTGGGCTGGGCTACATTCCTACAATCCTGGGCTGTTCATAAAACACAAACAGCCCATTCAACAGGCCTGACCTCTGGAGGATGCACAGTTCCCACCTAACTCAGCTGTCTCAGCCTCCTGCCCCAGATGAGCTGGCCAAGGAGCCTGTAGGGAGCCTGAGCTGAGGTGCCCTCTTCATCTAGGCCATGATTATCTTCTACAGTACTCTCAGGCCTTGGTAAGAAAAACATGTTCTCAGTACTAGGACTTAATGAGGCCTATGGGATGGGAGACAAAGAGATGGACTGATGACCAGGTCCCCCATCTGCTACATGGTGTCCCACCCATGCTGACTCTATCATTGCCTAGATGTTCAGATCCTGCCTGGTCATCCCTAAGAAGACCCCAGTAGTGAAACATCAAGAGAAGTTGGCCTCCTGTGGAGGATTATAAGCAAATCAGGCTTTGCTAGAGAAAGTGTATGCACAGAGAACACACAGTACATTGTAGTTCTTTTCTTATTGCAAAAACAAAGTACCTGCCAGAGAAATTAAAGCACCTAAGGGTTTGTTCTGGCTCACTGTGTGAGGGTATCATTCATGCGTCACAGTGGAGAAGGTGTGGCAATGGAGTGGGAGGTAGCTGGTCACATTGCATCCACAGTTATGAGGCAGAGGGAGCAAATGCTGGCAGGGAGATAAGATTCAGGTAAAACACAAAATACATGATCTGTCAGAATCGGCATTCTGTCCATGTGTAATAAAAAACCGTGATGAGGGCACCCATGGGCACAAAGTGCATCACTATTTGTTTAGAGACAGATGTCACCAGTCATCCTTGTGACAAGTGAACAGAAAGAATCCTTCTCCTCACACAGTTGGGGCCCCATCCCATTTAACAGAAGAAGCCTGGAGAGGTTGGGATTGGAGGTTTCCTGACATTATAGCATCCAGTGGAATTTACGGAACAGAGGGAGCCAACAACAAGAGCAAAGGAATTCACTTGTAAAGATACAAGAATCTAAGACCTAGGGTACAGGGAATGAAGGACTGAATGTGGGGGGTGGGGGACGGACCAGAACGCAGGGGTCAAGAACAAAAAACAGGGACCAGTAAACCCTGGACTGTAAAGGTGCTCTTAGAGATCCTGTTTCCCCAGAGCTAGTTTTTTAAAGGCAGGGGGAACTGAGTCATGTAGGTGTGGAAGTATTTCCTCCAGCTACTCCCATGGTCACCTACAGAGGATTCAATGGCTGCCCATTTGCTCAGTCAGCATTGGTATCATCAAATGGGCTGGGGTCCCATTCTGCCCCCTCTACAAGTACAGACTGTCACTGCTCAGATCCTGGTCTGCAGGGGACCCACGGCCCACTAGCAGATGGGTTGGAACCATTGCTCTAGAAGATGGTTTAATCTTTGTGTTAAGCCGCTTTCAACTCTTTGGATTTGCTTTTTGTTTTCTTTTGTTCACATAGAATGACTCACAAAAGGCCAGCTTCCAAGTGATATACATAAGTAGCCCAGAATGTATCCAGGGAACTTCCCCTGGGTGGACCTTCAGTGGTAGACCAGAGCCTGTGGTACACCCAGCAAGTAGAATGGACAGGCATCAGGGAGGACTCTAACTCCATGCAGAGGTCTGCAAACCAGGCACTAGACCCTCCTTGCTCTAGCAAGCTCGTTGCTGTGGCCTATGATGTCCTTGCATACCTACTGTGTAGACTGAAGGATCGTGGAGTCCCTGAAGAAATCCTGGTGTGTAAACTACCTCCCTTTCTTCAACAGAGAATAAAGATCTATCCAGGCCCCATGACAGGACTACTGAGCATCCCTCAGGGTAGCAGATCTGCCATGAAGAATGGCTCTATGTCACAGATCTCAAGTGTGAAGCCCCTTAAAACCATGAGGCGCCTCAGAGCTCTAATGACTGGCATACACACACACACACACACACACACACACACACACACACACACACACACGTCAGGCCTCCTATGTCTGGTCAGGGTAGCAGGTAACTGGGAAGGAAGACGAAGCAGAAGAGGCCTCAACAATCCTGAGATCACCTCATCCAAGAAGCCTGGGTAGGAACAGCAGAAGAGGAGACAAGCTGTGGAGGGTGAGGTCCCAGGCAGACATATGCCCTGAGGCTTGGCACCCTTTCTTTAAAGCAGTGGAAATATGCAAGGAGCCATGGGGCATGTATCTAGAGCATTAAGTCCTGGACCACTCTGAACCACTTCCTTTCTGTCTTGAAATCTCCCTGTGTGTATGGGTTGAAGACATTCAGAGAACTCTACTCTATCCCAACAATCTGAATGGGGATGTGAAGAGGAAGGGAGAACCCTCCTGAGGCCCAGCAGCTGTTCCCAAGCAGCGCAGTTCAAAGGTCTCATTTCTCCTCACACTTTTCCATCACACATACCTTCCCGCCTTTATCCACACACACAACCCCTTGCTGGCTCCACAGAGACACTGACTAGTTAGTGGAATCAACCACAACCCCATCTTCTACACTATTCTCAGGGCTGGATCGACCTCTGGAGTGGGACAGGGAATGGGAGTCACAATGGTGAGCCCTCCAGGGGAATAATTCCCAGTTTCTAAGCCCTTCCACAGAGGGCAACTGGCGGTTGGCAAATTTCTATTGAGAGGAGCCCCAGAGACTCCTTCTGGAAATAGGTCCTGCAAGAAAGGTGGCTATTAAAAATAGCTGGTGCCTGCCATGGTAAGTCAACTTGTCCGGGTGCAGAAGGACCCACAAGTCCAGGTCACTGCAGCCTTGCTCCAGGCCTTTTGGAGTGAGGCAGGGAGGGAGGATTGGGAGGAGAAGAATTTTGTCAAGATGATGCTGGCCAGAGTGCAATAACCACTCAACTGTGATCAGAGGGCAGCCTCTCCCACTTTTGAACAATTCGAAACACTTTGTAAGAATCTGAACCCCACCTCCAGCCTCAGTCATGTAGGCCAAAGGTGAGGCTAATTAGAAACAACTTTTGGAAAGTCTTTTGTGGATTGTGGGGCATCATGGGAGGGAGGTCCCTAGCCCACTGAGCAGCATTTAGGAACCTGTGCCAGCTAAAAGTGGACTCAAACCTTGTCCAGGATGATATCATTAAACGTGAAACATAAACCGCAGGCCTTTGTACAGGCTACCATCATCCACCCTCCCTCAAATCCAACTTTTTATGTTGTTCTGGAAAAATCCTAGTATCCAAAGGTCACCTCAGTTATGAGGCCCAGGCTTTCCTTGAGGTCCACAGGTCCCGGAACACTGGGATCAAAGAGTCAAAATCCATCAGGTGTATGACTGAGCCTCCCTCCCCCACGGGGCCAACATGACAACCCAGCAAGACACTTCTGTTGTCTTTCCAGAAGGACAGGACACTCTGCCCCCCTCTCCAACCAGTTCCTACACATCTGTGCAGTCACATCAGCTTTCTGCAGCTGTCACCCAAAGTGCCACTCACTGGAGGCACAAAACGAATTTGTCTCTGTGTCTCACCTCCAGATTCCCCCTCCTGACTCTCTCTAGGGACAACAAGCTAATTTAAATCTCACCAGCCATAGGATGATGTTATCTACCACACTCAGGGGTAAGCCAGCTTGACACAAGCACAACCATTGGAAGACACTGCCAACACACCACAAGAATCGACCAAGTCCTCTAGCAATGAGTGCTCCTGCATGGGAAGAACAGATGCAGGAGACCAGGACCATCATCACCAGGCCCCACACCCAAGATTCTAATGAAAGCAAAGTTCAGTTATATCTTATCCCAAACACACAAGCCAATCAGAGCCATGGGAATATACATGTAGGGTTGGGTGTGCTTATGTAAGAAATGGATCAAATGGGAGTGTGGTGTAGGGTGTGTGTATTGTGTTGTATATGAGATATGTATGGTGTGTGAGGTATATTATGTATATGTGTTAGATATAGTATATAGGGTGTATATGCATAGATGTGTAGTATATATGGTATGTGGTGTGTAGAGTATGGTAAGTGGTATGTATAATATGGGTCTAGGCAGGTCTAGTGGGTATATAAATATAAATATGCTACATGCTACTCATGCTTTTTATTATGTGTGGTACATGGTATATGTGGTACATATGTGGCATGTGATATATGTTAGGGAATAAGAGCTATGAGGTGGTTTTACTCTATTTATGGTGTGTGGGTGAGGAGCGGTCATATATAGCTATAAGATGTGTAATACGGATGGTATGTGGTTTGTGGGATATGTGCTGTGCCTCTAGTACATATGGTATATAGTGTTATAGTAAGTGTTTGTGTGATGTGCGAGTGAGTACTTTAGTAGATATATTTGTGGTGTAGTGATCATGGTAAATCCTATGTGTGGTATGTATAGTGTGTGTGCACACATGTGTGTGTGTATATGTATAAGAGGTGTGGCATATGATGATATATATATGGGGAGTAAATAGCATATATAGGGGGAACTGTCAAGAGTGGAGATATTGCATGTATGGTACATATGGTATGGTGTGGGGAGGGTATGGGGTTTGATGAATGTGATGTGTGTGATTATGAGGGTAGAGTATGGAGGGTATGGGGAATGTGACTAGAAAGGTTATGATGTATATATGATATACATACATATATATGTATACATATGTATATTATTTGAGGCATCTTTGTTGGTAGAGGGCTAGATATGCTTTGTAACACAAAAATATTTTTTTAAAAAACTTTATTTATTATTTATTTATTTATTTGCCTTGGTGTTTGCCTGGAACTGGAACTACAGACAGTTGTTAGCTGCCATGTGGGTGCTGGGAATCGAACCTGGAAGAGCAGACGGTGCTCTTAACCGCTGAGCCATCTCTCCAGCCCCCCACAAAAATATTTTTAAGAAGCTAGAAAAGAACTGAAGATATAGTTCACCCTTGGCATGCAGGAAGTTCTGGCTCAGTCCCTAGCACCACTTAGACACATCTCAAAAAGTGACAAGGAGGCCATTAGGAGATATCGGCATGGTGGCGCTCACCTGTATTTTCAGCCACTCAGGATACTGAGGAGAGAATTTACATTTGAGGCCAACTTGGGTACCATCCTGGTTTTCTGGCAGTTACTAGAATAAAGACCATGATGAGAAGCAACCTGGAGAGTCAAGTTTCATTTGGCTGCCACATCTTCAGTGAGAGAAACCAAGGCAGGAACTGAAGCCGAGGCCACAGTGGAATGCCGCTTACTGGCCTGCTCTCTACAGCTTTCTAATGCATCCCAAGACCACCTTCCCAGGAGTGCAGTGCCCACATCAATCATTAACCAAGAGAATACTACCACAGAGCTGCGCACGAGCCAATCTGGTGGAGGCCTTTTCTCAACTGAAGTTCCATTTTTCCCAGATGACCCCAGTTTGGGTTAAATTGACAAAACCTCATCAGCATAACAAATAAATGAGTCCCTGGCTCCCCTGAAAAGGACTGAAGGTGTAGCTTGGTGATGGAGATCTGACCTGGCACACATGAACCAAAGCTATGTTTTTAATAAAAATAAAGCAGGAAAGCATGCACGGCTTCCTCAGTGTAGGATGGGGGAGGCAGCTGATGGAACTCTTTGAGGGTGAGGTCAGTGTCCAGTGAGAGGTGTTAGCTCACGCTTCTATAACAACATACCGCAGACTAGGCACAGCATGGGTTTATTCTCTCCCAGTTCTGGGGCTGGAAGTGGTAGACCAGCACGCTCGCTGGTGAGGGCAATCCCCTGGCTCAGAGGTTGACTCCCATTCTGTCCCCACACAGATTCTCCACTGGTCTTTCTTTTCTTATGTCCCCAGTCCAGTGGACCAGGGTCCACCCGAATGATCTCACTTAACCTTAATTACTCCTTCAAGGCCCATCTCCAAATTCAGTCACATTGAGAGCCAGAACTTCCGTGTAAGATTGTCAGGGAATAGGATTCAGTCCATAGCAACGGGGAGAGAAATCAATGCCAGCATCTCTATTTACAAGACACAAAGCTCTGAGGAGAAAGGAATCACCAGGCGTATTGGGGGAAAGGAGGGTACCACCCACCCCTCTCCAGGAGGTTGACAGGGCAGGAGCTGAATGCATTTGGTAGAGACTCTAGAAACCACATGGGAGAACACAGTCATGTGGGCTAGATCCACACCTACAGGAAGCACTAAGAAGTTTCCAGATCATCTGTCAGGAACCAACATGCTTAGATAGGGTATGAAGAGAACATCTCCTGGGAGCCACAGTACTGTATGCTGAAGGTCAGAAGTGACATTCTTAGGAGATCGATCACACATAGACTCCAAGAAGCTTGAACTGAGGGAGACCCAGGCTTGAGAAACAATGGTAGGGATCAAATACCAGGGATGATAAGAGGAACAGACACATGGGCGCCAGACACCCACTCCCTCAAACACTCTGGGGCAAGCGCTTTGTCAGTGTCAAGCCAAGACCCTGCTGTCCCTGCCACCTGGGAATGTTCTTCAGGCTTCCATGAAGGACATAAGCAGAATTTCTTTTGTCTCAATGTTCTCAGAGGGAACAAAAGTAGAATTTGAGCCTATGAAGTTGGCTGAGAGCTGAGAACATTAGGACCAAATGAAGTTCATGAAACTGAGCCCGACACTGTGTGGCTTTGTTCTTCACGGTCATGGCCAGTTTACCCTAGAGAGAGCAAAAGTTAAGTGTCTGAAAAAGCTACCCAGAACTCTGCGGGTCACTGTGCAGAAGAATTTGTTTAAGACAGGCCAGGGAGTATCGAGAATAAATAGGGGTGGTCAAGCTAGAGAGGGCCTGACAAGGACTGCAATCACCTTGTCAGCCCGCTACCTTCTAGGCTTAAAGTGATCCACACTAGTCTGTCTGTAGTGAGCAAAAGTGGATGTGTTCTACATGCCAGAGTCTAGGGCGATGTTTCTCAAACTGGGGGTCACAACCGCTTTGGAGGTCAAACGGCCCTTTCACAGGGGTCACATGTCAGATATTTACATTCCAAATCAGAACAGTAGCAAAATAACAGTTATGAAGGAGCAATGAAATAATTTTATGGTTAGGTGTGATGACCTCATGCTGTGGTGACCCCTATTTAAGTCGCCTATTAAAGGGTCACAGCATTAAGAAGGTTGAGAACCACTGGTCTAGAGAAAGGTAATATGACCTCAACTTTGATGGCCAGACATGAGCTGAGCAGTAAAAGACACTGGCTGCTTTTACAGAGGTTCACTTCTCAGTACCCACATAGGACTATCTATAACTCTAGTTCCAAAGGATCCTGTGCCCTCTTCTGGCCACTGTGGGTACTGCACACACGTGGTGCACCCATACACATAAAATAAAACTGTGTCTTTTTTTTTTTTTTTTTTTAAATTACCAGATATACTGGACATGACACTGAAAGAAAAAGTCACAATACTGTTTTGGAAACAAATGTTTAACAACACCACTGATAAATTAGATGTGGGGTGAGCACATACAGGGCTGTTAGGAAGGATGGCTGCTGTGGTACAGTGTACACAGTGGAATCCATTCCCCAGAAATTCAAATACAGACAAAGCTAATTATCATTCAGAGAGATGTCAAACACGGGAGACGTGAGAGAGACTTGGGAGTAATGGGAACTTAGAACATCTCAAACTGGGTGAACTTGGCAAGAGAAGTGTGAACGGAACACCTCATCAGTCTAAAAACACCAGGACCTGTGCATTTTTCTATATATAAGTCACACCTCAATTTCAAAATAAAGAAAGACCTTATTCAAAAATCATCCAATAGAACCCAGTACCTAGCTTCCCAGGCAGACTGGACATCCCTGAAAGGACAGAGTAGTGAAGAAAGTTCTGGAGAAAATTCCACAGAGAGAAGAATGTAGCACTACAGGGACAGCTTCGTGAAGGAAGCATTTGTTGCACTATTGTGAGAATCTAAATTAAAGTCTCCAGGACCCACGCAAAGCCAGGTATGGGACAGTAAGTGTCCTCAACCCCTGCAACCTCATGATGAGACAGACAGCTCACGGGTCAGCGAGCCAAGTATATGCCATGTCGTGGCAACAGAGACCTTGTCTCAAAGTAAAAGGTGAAAATGGATGGACACGACTGTCCTCGGACACTCACACATGTGTCATTGCACACACATGAACACAGAGAGAGAGACAGAGAGATCAGGTATCTAAGAAGAGCTGGGGAGATGTCCCAGTGGACAGTGTTTGCTGGGCAATCATGAGGAAAAGACCTGCATTCGAATCCCCAACACTGAGGTATGGCTGTTGTGCCTGTAATCTGTTGAAAGGGCAGAGGGAGCAGGATCTCAGAGTTCACTATCCAAGCACTCTAGCCCACCAGTGAGTTCCAGGGTCAGTGAGAGGATTTGTCTCAAAAACAAGTTTGGGAAGTAATGGAGTAAGACCTCTGACCTCCTGCGTATTCACATACTCCACAGTGGGCCTCTGTCCACAGGCAGGAGAGAAGGGACTTTCTGGCAGATATATGAGCCTGGTCCTAACAGGGCATCCCCATTGAGATGCATGTGGTCCCCAAAACTGTTGAGAAATGTGTATGAACAAAAGCACCCCTAGCATACACTGACAGGGGAGACTTGACACTTAAGAATAGGAGGCAACTCATCACATCTGTACACCCGCTGACAAGAAGGCTGGGAAACTGCTCCACACCTGCATGGAACCTAGCAGAGCAAGACGGGGCTGAGAGGCCAGAGCAACCAGAAAATTCTCATAATTGCTTAACTGGACTCCAGAACACTTTCAGGCCAGTGACTTGTTCAGTTTGTAGGGTGGCTGTGCTCTACCTGGGACACCACTGCCCATGATGCACAAAGCAGAGAGATGATTGCTTTAATATGATGGGTACAAAGATCTGTATTCCAGAGACAGCGAACTTGGAGGTTCACTTAGGAGAAAAGGGAAAGTTGGATGTAGCTGAAGGAGCGTTGAAGCCTGGTCTTGCTGTTACTACCCATCAAACCGGGGTTGGGGGCTGGGCTTACAAGCGGCACAAACCCCCTCTAACAGTTCGGGAAGGTGGCAGTCAAATGCCAAGGTGTTGGCAGATTCAGCATCTGAAGAGAGTCTGCCCTCAGGCTCACAGGCTCCGCCTTGTGGCATGTTCCCCCTGTGGAAGAGGCAAGGCAGCTGGAAGTCTCTAGAGCACTAACCCCTTCCAGGAAGTCCCACCTCATGACTTCATCACCTCACGGAGGATCCACTTTCCACTACCACCACTTTGGGGGCTAGCTTTTCAATGTGAATTTGGGGGTGATGCAAATATATTGCACCAAGGGATAATGGGTTAAATTTGGGGATAGCAAAATGTTCAAACTGTAGGAAGGGGCTACAGGGGTTTTTTTAACAGTTTTTTTTTTATCATTTTAATAGAGTATGTAGCTGTAGTATGACCTAAGAAAGAATTTAAATAGGGGGTGCCAGAACCCTATCTCTGAGTACCAAATGTTATATCTCATTAACCTGCCCCATACTTTCTCCTGGGTGTCTCACCATGCTTCAAATTCAACATCTCTATGGCTAAGCTACCTAGCAGCCCCCAGTTTAGCAAAGAAAAAAGCCCTATTCCATAGCATAAAGCAAAAATCTAGGCCTCACCCTGATACTCTCCTCTTCCTCACTATTATTATATGACCCTCCAGGCTCAGAACATCTCCCTTTCTAAACAGTTCCAGCATCTGCCTATCTCTACCCCCTCTGCCCACCATCCACCACCATCAGCACAAACCAGGGTCAACTGGACTCCAGCAATAACCAAACTGCTGGCCTCCCCCAGACATCAAGTCCACCATTCCTGCAGTCAGAGGCTCTCTCCATAGAGCAAACCCTGTTGTGGCGGCTGTGACAATCCCTGTCAACCCGTGGCTTCTCCAAAGGCTCACAGAACACTGACCTGACCAAGGATGCTCTGTGGCATTTCTTGCTGGCTACTGTGACCTCCCTCTGTTCCTCTGTCTCTGGCACACTCATCGTCTCTTTGGCCCCTCAAGGAGCCAATGCAGGTCCCTATAGGTCTCTTCACATCTGCTGCCCCTTCCTCAGTACCTACTCCCACCTGTCAGTCAAGTGCAGCTTCCTGTAAAGCCCGCTAACTAGCCCGGAGGGATGGTTCACTAGCCAGAAACCCCTGCTAAACCTCTAGAGAGTGGTGACTGGTTCCCACTAAGGACCAATAAGTACACTCAGGCTCAAGAAATCCCTGTTGAGAGCAAATAAACTCTTTCACCTTTGAGACAGGCCTGAGTAACAGGGCAATCTTGGTTTCCCTCTGCAAACCCAGAGAAATGAAGGGATGTGACAAAGCCCAGGGCAGGCACCTCTCCCTGTGAAAGAATAGGAGGCTCTGTTCGCAGCCCATTAATGAGGAAAAAATAAGCCATCGGGAATGCACAGACTACTTTGAGAACTATACCACACACCAAAAAAGAAGAAGGAATAAAGTTCTGGGCAGCGTAGGCATGTGCGCTCCCACCCCCACCGGCCTCTCTCGGCCTGTTCAGTAGCTAACACGTTCCTTAAGTACTTCCCAAGGAAACAGCCCAAGCGGTCTTTCCCACAGATTTGAAAATTCCTTATAATAAAAATGTCAAGGGTGAAATAAGACAATGCATTTTCCCAGCCCTACATCAGGCCAAATTACATATAAGAGCCAACATCTGAACAATAAAACTCAGAATGAGACTCACCTTTAACTTGCTGGAACCCTGGTTGAGGTCGGAGATTAAATCACTCAGAGGTTAAAGTGAAATTTTTCATTTCCCAAGGCTTTTTCAGACACGAGGCACAAATCTCCTTGGCCCCTTCCCAGCCCCCTTCCTGCCTCCTTCCAGCCTGCTCTGCTTGACCCCTGTAGCCTGCAGCTAGACCCTACAAACCGTGGAGAGACACCAATGACTGACTGCAGAGAAGTCACCTTTACCTTGTGGCTGCTCTGAATTCCTCCATCACAAGATACCAGAAGACATCCCTTCCTTGCTCTGTGCTGGGTAAGGGTGGGTTGCCATCAGGGATGCCCCAGACTGCAGTTTTAAGGGCCTTTGGGGAAAATGTCCATGGTAGAGTTGCATGATAGACAGTGCCCCGCCCCGTGATGTGCTCATCCACAAGATCTCATGCCCTTACTCAGGACAAAGAGATTCAAATTTCCCGATCAAACCTAATATTCAGAGTAAATCCAGTTTTCTCTACTGCCTGTTTTCCCTACTGATTTTCCACATCTCAGACAAGAACGGAATGGCAGAGCAATGGAGAGTCGCCCTGTAGAGACAGAAGTCCTTCTCCTTGGTCTGCAAAGGAGGCAAACAGCATCCAAAGCAGAGACTCAGCCAGCCCCACACTCAACACCTTCTCTGCCTGCCAGGTTCTCTGTCCACAGTAAGACTCATCTTATATAGGACAATGTGGCCAGTCCCTTCAACCCAAGGCCCTACAGGACTTCCGAGGTGCAGCCAGGTCCATGCCTCTCCTTCTCCTTGGCCACCTGACTCTAGAGATTACTGCTCTGGCTTTCATTCCCTGTTAGACTGCTCCTCCAGAGGACCCAGGTCCAATTCCTAGCACCCACATTGTGGCTAACTGCAGTTTCAGGGGATCCTACTCTCTCTTCTGGCCTCCTCCAGACATACATGTCATTCACAGACAGACATGCAGACATCCATAATGCACAAAGTGAATAAATAATTTAAGAGTTGGGGCTGGAGAGATGGCTCAGCAGTTAAGAGCACCGTCTGCTCTTCCAGAGGCCCCGGCTTCGATTCCCAGCACCCACATGGCAGCTAACAACTGTCTGTAGTTCCAGTTCCAGGCAAACACCAAGGCAAATAAATAAAGTTTAAAAAAAAATAATTCAAGAGTTTAAATAATGGTAAAGAGAGGAATGCATTCAGTGACCATCTCTGGCCTCCACATATGCATGAACACACACACACACACACACACATACTCACACACACTCACACACTCACACATACACACTCACACTTTTTAAAGAGAGAAAACAAGAGAAGGGGAAATTAAAATCCTCCCGTGGTAGGACATCTTGGAGTGACAGGAAGAAAATGGCTAATAATAATAACAACAATAACAATAATAATGAGTGAGGGCTGGAGAGAAGGCTCAGCAGTTACCAGCACTGACTGCTTCTACAGAAGACTCAGATTTGGATCCCAGCACCCACACAGTGGCTTACCACCTCTTGTAACTCTAATTTCAGGGGATCCAATACCTTCTGCTGATCTCCATGGACTCCAGCACATACATACACTCATGCACATAAAATACTTTTTTAATCAGCCAATACAATAACCCAGGCTTTAGGGAAGTCTTTTGCTAAACATTCATGTTTTAACACTTGAAAAACATCTTGAGGTTTTAGTTGACAGATAGTGACCAGCTGGGAAATGGCTAAGTCTCATTAGGTCAACTGAAGCTAATTTAGAAGTGGCCCATTCTGTTTCATTAAGAAAAACAATTGCATCTGATCACTCTGCTTTTCAAAATATTTCCCTCATTCTTTTTCATAAGTTAGATTTCCCATAGAAAGCATCATATACTCATAAAACTTTGGATTTCAATCTCAAACTTATGCCAAATGGAGCTGCCAGATTTAGCCAATAAAAATATGAGGCTCAATTATTCTGTTTAAATATTGCATCGAGCACAGTCATAGTAAAACTGTTCACTGTTTACTTGATACTCAGTGAGCAAGCATCTTGTACACGGGGTGTACATGGGCTGGCAGCCCTGGGGATGCAAGTCTCTCAGAGTCTGTGGCACAGGATGTTGTTGTAGTAAGTTTTCCGGCACCCGTTTGGGCCGGAGGTTTGTACCTGGTCCGAGGCAGCTTTAGTCCCCCAAAGAAATGAATCAGACATTTATATACTTTATACTGTTTGGCCCATGTCTTAAGCACATTACTAGCTAGCTCTTTCATCTTAAATCAACCAATTTCTACTAATCTACCCACCACGTGGCCCACTGTGGCTCACCTGTATTTCTTTATATGTCCGTCTTCTTCAGGGGTCTGATGGAGACGGACTAACTCCACCCTTCTCCTACCTGCCTGTCCTCTGATTCTCCACCCACTTCTACAGTGCTCTACATAGGCCAAACCAGTCCTTTATTTACAGCATACAGAGAACATTTCCACCACAACAGGGGGTCCTCCAAGACAAAAAAAAATTAAGAAACCCACCCGAGAACCCACCAAGGAACCCCCACATCCCAAGTCATCAGTCCCAACAACAAGTACAATCACCCCAGAAGTGTCCCAATGTCTTGATGCCGTGGTAGACTGTAGAGTGTCTCTCGGGATCTCACATAATGAAACCTAAGGCCCAGTGGGATGCTGGAAGGGGTAATAGCGTGTGAGGGCTCCGTCCTCATAAATGGGCTTGTGGGAACTAGCCTAAGTCTGTTGCCTTTCTGTCCCTTCCACTATATAAAGACACAACACCCGGGGCTGGAGAGATGGCTCAGCGGTTAAGAGCACCGTCTGCTCTTCCAGAGGACCCGGGTTCGATTCCCAGCACCCACATGGCAGCTAACAACTGTCTGTAGTTCCACTTCCATGCAAACACCAAGGCAAATAAATAAATAAAATAGTAAAATAAAAAAAAGTGTTAAAAAATAAAATAAAATAAAATAAATACACAATACCCAAAGCACCATCATAGAAGTGGAAATTAGGCCCTCCACAGACTCCAGAACCGCTGGTACCTTGATCTTGGATTTCTCTGCCTTTCTGACCCTGGGAAATATACTTCCATTGATTTGTTATACAAATAGGGTCAGTGTAAGACACTTGTATGAAGATTGTCAGAAGCTTTTTCAAAGTTTTAATTCATACTGGGGTAACACAGATCTGGTCCTTGTGGTCTCTGAGAGGAAATAAAAGGTTTAAGTGTCAGGATGAGACTAACTGGGTGTCTGTACAAGTAACCTTGGCACATCTCTGTAGCTAGGCCACTGCCCCACACATATTCGTGCTATACCCATCGAGGCCCCCTGAGGCAGGGGAATGGCTAATCTACATTCCAGCCATATAACTCAAGGGAGGAGGACTTGGTCAGGATCACAGGCCTCGCAGAGCACTGGAGAGCAGCTGTCATCAATATACAGAAGGGTGGTGAGCAAGGGAGTAACCTCAAGGAAACATGGCTGGATAGAGGAAGGCAAGCAGCCAGGGATGCATTGCTAGGGCAGGGTGAGATGCCTTCCCAAGTGCCTACAAGCGGGAGCAAGCTGAACTTGGCAGAGCTCCCTCCAAAAGCCTCTCAATACAAATACAACTTGTTTTCACACACCTGGAATTCCCATTGCATTTCACAAGCCCTGAAATTTGAGCTCCTGGGTAGAGCAAGACCCCTCCCAGCTGGCCCCAGGGTCCCCTGAACTGAGCTCAGAATCCACAGCTCACCACAGCTTGGCTCAGGACCATAGTCACTCCTTCGGAAACAGCATGGACAGCCCACTTGGGATTTCAAAAGCATAAATGCACATTTTCCATGAGCCCCTTATCAGGCTGCTGGGTGTGAAGTCAGACTTCAGATCCAGGAGCTGGAAGAGAAGTCACCTCAAGGAACCTCTGTGACCCAGGACAGAACAACCAGCACCCCATGTCCTCAGCAGATGGTCCTTCAGAAATAGGTTCAACCTACAAAATGAATTTACTCTTGTCAAAGCACACAATCCACTCATTTACTTCTTCAGTCATCCAGCATTTATGAAGCACCTACAGTATGCTTACTTTGTAGGGGTAGGCCAGGTACACAGGAAGAGAATGGATACAGGCACAGGCTTCTATGAGGAACACTAGCTGCTTGGCTAATTTAGCCTAAAAAGTCCCAAAGGATAGTTTCCTCTTCTGCCCAAGGGCATTGCTGAGTCTAGGCATCAGAGGACAGAGCCCAGTGTGGAACTGATCTGAGCATGTCCAACACCATCATGCCAATGGAGTGAGACCACCCTGAGCATCCATGTCTTCAGTGAAGGTAAAACCAAGCTGGATTCCTTGGGCCACTCTGGGCTGAATAAAACCTCAAAGCAGGGCCAGTCACCATCTCCACAACCACCATTGCACCATTCCAATACTTAATCTTAAGGGAAGGTATTGTTCTGTCTTCTGTCTCTGTGAAGCTTGTGTCTGAAGGTTGGGTTATGAGGAGCCAAATGACAGAGCAGAGGAGAAGGGGATCCTTATTCTAAACGTAGAGCAACAAGGTTCAGGATCCTTATCCAAAGTGCTTGTCACCAGAAATGCTGCAGACTTTGGATATATTTTCTGTTTTGAAAATATTTACATAGCAATAATGAGAAGATACCTTGGAAATGGGGTCCAAGTCTAAATATGAAATTCATTTATATTTCATGAACACTTTATGTATATATGTCATCTAAAGGTAATTTTGGGCAATGTTTTTTAAAAACTATATGTAAGAAGCAAAGGAACAAGCTTTTAGGACATGGAAATTCTGGATTTGTAGCATTGTGTCAATGCAAAAAAAAAAAGTTCCAGATGTGGGAGCATTTGGATATTGGATTTTCACATCAGGAATGCTCAGTTTATAGCTCCAAAGGAGAAGTGAAAAGGAACTGCTGGCCTGACATCAGAACATGGAGATCAGGTGAGCTTTGCCAGCAGCCTGGAATTCAGAGATAGAACCACAGGCCTGTGGGGGACTGGAGGTTTCTATAATTGGTGCTGGGGGGGGGGGGCACATGTGCACTTGGGTTTTCTATAGGAAGCCAAGAGCAGAACTTTAATTAAGTCATGGAGACCTTCATTCTGTCAGGCCTTGGTCCCCACCAATCTCACCAGGAAGCACCAAGTGTCCCAAGTCACTGTGGCATCTCCCCTGATCTGCCCTACAGGAATGTCCTTCATGCCATCACCACACAGAGTAGGCGAGTCACCAATAGACATCCAGCACCACATCTGCATCCTGCCACTCCTCTGTGTCAGGGAGCACTAAACTGTAAATGGCATCTCCATCTGTCACTGATGTTCAGCAAGGCTTCTATAAAACACAGGCATCCTACTGAAAAACGGACCTGCACTGCTGTTAATCCTTCCCAACACACCACAAAGGAATGCAAGCCATCCACATTCATGGATGCTGCAACCATGGATTCAACCAACCACAGATCAAAAATACTCAGGAAATAAAACTTCATCTGTGCTGAACAGAAAAGAAACGTTTTTCTTATCATTTCTCCCTAAACGGTAGAGTATAACAACCATTGGGCCATTTGTATTACAGTAAGTATTTAGGTATTGAAACAAATCTGTAGCTAATTTAAAAGATTATGGAGGCTGGGGCTGGAGAGATGGCTCAGCAATTAAGAACACTGACTGTTCTTCCAGAGGACCTGAGTTCAATTCCCAGCATCCACATGGCAGCTAACAACTGTCTGTAATTCCAAGATCTGACACCCTTAGATAGTTATACATGCAGACCAAACACAAATTCACATAATAAACAAATATTTAAAAAAAATTGGGGGGGCTGGAGAGATGGCTCAGAGGTTAAGAGCACTGACTGTTCTTCCAGAGGACCTGAGTTCAATTCCCAGCAAAACCACATGGTGGCTCACAACCATCTATGATGAGGTCTGGTGCCCTCTTCTGTAAAACTGTATGCATAATAAATAAATCTTAAAAAAAAAAAAAAAAAAAAATTGGGGCTGGAGAGATGGCTCAGCAGTTAAGAGCACCGTCTGCTCTTCCAGAGGACCCGGGTTCGATTCCCAGCACCCACATGGCAGCTAACAACTGTCTGTAGTTCCAGTTCCAGGCAAACACCAAGGCAAATAAATAAATAAATAAATAAATAATAAATAAAGTTTAAAAAAAAATTATGGAGGCATGCATGTAAGCTACATGCATACACTACAACCTTCTCATCTAGGCATGATGGTGCATGCCCATGATCCCAGCAGACAGGAGGCAGAAGCAGAATTACTATAAATTTGAGACCAACTTTAATCTACTTAGCTTATTCCAGTCCAGCCAGGGTTATATGGTGAACCTCCATCTCTTAAAGTAAAAATAAATAAATACATAAAATTACCCCTTTTATATCAAGATTTGAGGGGCTGGAGAGATGGCTCAAAGGTTAAGAGCACTGATTGTTCTTCCAGAGGACCTGAGTTCAATTCCCAGCAACCACATGGTGACTCACAACCATCTATAATGACCTTCTTCTGTATACTGTATATATAATAAATAAATCTCAAAAAAAAAACCAAAAGAAAGAAAAAAGATTCTAAGGATTTAAAAAAAAAAAAAAAAAAAGATTTGAGCAGCCTGAAGGTTTGGTTTTCTAGTGTGGGGATCCTGGACCCAGTCTCCTATAGATCCAGAGGGATAGCCTCATCACCCTGAAGGCCTAATTTGCGGATGCAGGGACAAGCTCAGATGTCCCATTGTCCTTCCAAGGTCTCATATTGATGTTTGAAACGCTAGTCTCAAAGCCTAGCTCGGAAGTCCTGTCTCAGCACCAACCTCAGATTACCATATTGTCTTAGTTAGGGTTTCTATTGCTGTGAAGAGACACATGAAGTGACCATGGCAACTCTTATAAAGAAAGCATTTAATTGAGATGTCTGCTTACAGTGTCAGAGGTTCAGTCTATTATCATGATGGGCAGTGTGGCAGGCTGCAGGCAGACATGGTGCTGGCTGCAAGTGGACTGTGACTCTGAGTAGCCACACCTACTTCAAAAGACCACACATCCCAATAGTACCACTCCCTATGAGCTTACGGGGGTCAATCACATTCAAATAACCACAGGTGTATGGTGGGAAGGAAAGCTGCCCACATCCTTCCCATGCACATATATCCCTCTCCCTCTTCCCTCTATTTCTACAGGGTCTTCCAATATAGCCCAGGCTAGACTGGAGGTATGCGTTTGTCCTGCCTCATTCCCACAAGTGCTAGGGTTATGGTATGAGATAACACATCTGGCTCTCACCAGTTTTTTTTTTTAAACTTTATTATTTATTTATTTGCCTTGGTGTTTGCCTGGAACTGGAACTACAGACAGTTGTTAGCTGCCATGTGGGTGCTGGGAATCGAACCCGGGTCCTCTGGAAGAGCAGAGGGTGCTCTTAACCGCTGAGCCATCTCTCCAGCCCCCCATCAGTTTTTTTTTTAACTTTTCCTGACCCTGCTTCAGATGAGCAGTTTTGCACTCCACTTTGTGGATGAAAATGAAAAAAAGACCTACAGATTCTCCTTGAATATCTGAGGCTGTGTCTCAACGTCAGGCAAAGTCAGAACTAAAACCTAGCAGTCTAGTCTCAGAGCCGGCTCCAAACCACAGCACAGTAAAACTCGGGGCTCAGGGATGGAGTTAGGGTCAGTTAACTGGACTTCTTCGCAGCTAGCCTGTAAGTCTAGCTGTGTCCCAGCAGGGTTATCTGTAGGTTGTGATTTTTTTTTTTTTGTTTTAACTTGGAACAATCTTATTGGGGTCTAGGAGAGGAAACACTGGGGAAAGGAAGCTGAGACCATCTCTGCAGCTGCTAGACAATGGAAATACTACTGTTTATCAAAGATACACTCCCATGAGGACCTCACAACTGCAGGCTTCCATGCCCAATGCAGGCTGGCTTCTCAGACGAATGGACTTGGAGATGCTCCCTGGAGATGAGTGCATCTTTTGGAGTGTCCCCAGTACCCAGTCAGTGGGAGGGGAAAGGAGGTGAGGCAAGAAATGGACTTCAGTGCAGGCCAGTCCACGGGAAACATAAAAGCCAGCCAACAATTAGAAGTATAGGTGTGGTTTGTGTATAACTGGCCAAGATGGTTGGTTGTCTAGAAGAACTGAACCTAGTGTTTTCATCTCCAACTCCAGCATCCCGTGGAGTATTCATCACCTGCAATTAAAAGTGGGAAGGAACAGAGAACATGGCCATAGCCTGTCCCAGCATTCCTATTGCCATGCTATCAGGGCTACAGATCAGAGTGTTCTATGAAGGAAGAACAATCCTTCTTGGTGGAGAGCCAGCTGGCACTGTACATGCCCACGATGGTCTCAATGCATCACGTTTACTATGCTGTTAACTAACCCTTTGTTGTGTTTTCCTGAGGATTTTGCATCTGTGCTCATCAGTGAGATGGGCTAGTATGAGTTTCCTATCTTTTTTAAGCATCAAGGACTAACTGACTTAACATTTGTTTTGGGCACCAATTGCCAGCACACATCTCTGCTTTAACTCCACTTTGTATTGTCCTGCTGTGGTTCTGGATTCTTCCCTTGCCTGCTGCCTCAAGGTTAGGCTCTGTATGCCAGCAGAGGTCGCCAGAGTAACACTGGAGGAGGTAGTACCATCCTTTGCTGGCTCAGATTTACCAGTCTTGGTCCATTCCCTTGGCCATGATTACGGTGCTGCAACTCAGTTGGGGCTCACCTACCAGTGAGTGTCCAGACAACTCCACTGGCTTCCCCATGGAGGGCTCAGTGACACCCTGAGAGTCCAAAGACACCTCCACCCTCACACCCCCTCCATAAAGGGCTTCTTAGCAGCTAGCCGGCAAGTCCAGCTCTTCTCTATAGTACCATCCTTTCCCACAGGCACTCACAATGTATTCAGGAGAAGGGCTCAGTCTCCTATGGGTGCTCAGTTCCTTGTTTGCTCATTCTTGCCTCATAAACACAGCCCATCTCCTGCCCGTAATCCAGAAAAATGCCTCTGGTACCTGTTGAGCTAAAACTACACATGACCTCTCCATTAAGGTCCCCACTCATGTCTTAGGAAGATCTTTGTCTCCTTCTAGTTCATCCGCTTCCCTGTATCCTCCCCAAGGGTATTCTTTAGAATTATCTCATCTCCACAAAGTTACAGATTCCCTCAAGCCCTCCTTGCTCAAATTAGCACAGTTATGGTCACATGGAATTGGTACCATAGGTACCATGGAGATGGGCTCCCAAGAATGGGTTTGGGGACTGATCTATGGTCATACTTGTAGGCTTACGCAGTGCTCAACTCACAGCCAATAAAAAATAGGATGCCTGTGCTCAGATCTGACAGCTGCTCATTAGCATCAGAGCAAGCTATCACCTTTGAGAACTGTGACAAAGCCAACCTAAGCAAAGGCCTTGGGAGCTCCAGTAGCTGCTGGGCAGGTCATGTCACAGTGGTGATGACCGCAAAGGTTATAGTATGGGACTGGACCCTCTGAGGGCACTAGGAGCTGGCAGAGGGGAATGACAAATAGGCTTGGAACCCAGCACAAAATGGTGAAGCAGTAAGAACCAAAGAGCTTTAGCGGTACCCCTGAAGGAGCCTTCCCCCACAACCACCACACACACACATGAAAGGGGCTGCTCTTGCTGAGATCCAGAGAACATCTAATTGCTTTGGCCGTGAACAGTGTTGAATTCACAGCTTTATCAGTCTCCTAGCAAAATTAGGGCATTGCCAAGGAAAGGGCAGAACTACAAAACCTGGAGCAGAGGTCTTATGGGGCCCAGGAGAAACTTGGAGTTTTAAGTCTCTTGTCATTTTGGGTCTCCACGGCTATTATCTGTTTGCCTTCTAGTGCCATCAAAGATGGACTTCCTTTAACTGGAAATCCAAACTCTTTGGGAGTAGATACCTTAAAAGGGTTGCTCATTCACCATATTTATAAAAACTCAGATTGCTGCTAGGGTTATACGTAGATGTGTCTATTATGATTTCTGCCTTGTGTCCAATTGTGATTTAGTATGATGCTCTCTACTTACTGTAGGATTTCGTCGATGTGTGGTGGTAGCTGCACTTATCTGTGAGTATAAGACTTAGAATATAGTAAGGGTTTATGCTGGCCTAAGTAGTGGGTGCATATTCCTTTAGTAATAGCCAGGCACAGTAGCATCCACCTGTTTGTATTCCCAGCACTTGGGAGGTTAGAAGCAGGAGGGTCATGAGTTCAAGGTCATCTGTGGAAGTCGTAAGTGACTCCATCCAGTAGTTTGATTCCATCTTGACTCAAGGTCAGACAGTTCAATCCAGAACTGAACAGTAGGATGTTTGGTCAAAGGCATGGTCACTAGATGTTTTGGGAATTAAGGAGGTGTCTGTACTTGGTTGTCCCTTGAATCAATAGTAAGTCTTTTTGTCCTCTTTATGGTGTGTATAAAAAGGTGATGAAAAATAAACTCAGGGCTGCTACAGTATTCAGAGAGAGCCCTTCTGCTTCTAATTTTCTGTCTCTGTCCAGTCTTTCATCTGTTTTTTCTCAGTCCTCACTCCACTTTTCAGGTCAGCTGGGACCACACAATGATCAGCAGCAGCACAATCAGTTAGAGATCACCTTGGGCTACACAAAACTTTTTTCAGAATTTTTTTTTTTTTCAAGACAGGGTTTCTCTGTGTAGCCCTGGCTGTCCTGGAATTTGCTCTGTGTCTCAAACCCAGAGAACCATCTGGCTCTGCCAACTGAATGCTGCAATTACAGGCGTGTACCACCACCACCCAGCTTAATTCATTGCTTATGTATGTTTCGTCTGCATATATGTCTGTGTATGAAGAACATGCCTGGTACCTACAGAGGCCAGAAGAGGTCATCAGATCCCTTGGGGCTGCAGTTAAATGGTTGTAAGATCCTATATGGATGATAGGGACTGAACCTGGAACCCTCTGCAAGAGCAGCCAGTACTCTTATCTGCTGAGCCAACCCTTCAGCCCATACATGACTCTTTTTGAGAATTGTTTCAGTGTCTGTCTTCTTGTCTAACAACTGGGGCTACCCCCACACATACCCCCCTTTTTTTTTCTTTAGAGGCATTAATTCTGAGCTGTTCTATATTTGGAGTATGTCTAGTAAATTTCTGCTGTTACTGTCCTGTTCTGTCTTATGTTCTCTTGGCTATTTTCTACCACACTCATTTCAGCCTTTCTCTCGTGGGGGTGACTCCTCAGCCCTCTCCAAATACAGTGGGGGCTGTTTAGCTTCCACTAACACATTCATCCTCGGTCTTCCGCCCGCCACCACTCTCACATGGCTATTGCTGGCACTGTACTGTTCTAGTATCCTTATGAGGAACACTTACACACTAAATCACAGCTGTCATGGATGGTTTTATTCTGTTCATTTTTTCTTGCTCAACTAGTTTTCATTGTTATACTTATCAATAATTGTGCTGTTCAGTGTCTGATGCTGAAGACTAAGCAGACCTCCTCCCATATGCCTGGTGCCTTATCTTTTTTATTTTGTAACCTCAATTTTCTCTGTAAGCCTTCTTCCCTCTGGGCTTACTCCCTAATTTTGAAGTACATTCTAGAGTAATTTCCTCAACTTTTAGAGTTCATAAGCCTTTCAGAGTGACCTTTGGTTGACTTAGAGCAGATGTCCCATAGTCTGTCATTTCTAAAGTGCCATTGGGGAACTCTAGCGCTGCTTGCTCATGGCACCTTTCACAGCCAGTTACCCACTCCAGCAGTCCTCCAGTCTGAAATCCCAGTGCTCTTCCTGACATTAGCACAAGCTTTTCGCTAGTGATCTTGAAACTTAAGCTTGCTTCTCAGGACCCTCTCACTTGGAGGCCTCTGACTGGTGTGTTTAGTCATTTCTACAGGTCTTTCCTTTGGAGCTGAGGTGAATTTTCCAAGCAGCCTCTTCCACTGCACTTTGTGCCTGAAGAGCATAATGGAGCTGAATGTCTTGTAGACTGAAGGCTCAATGTTGTATCCCAGAGGGCTGAAGGGGGTTCAACTGCCTAGGTGGGCAGGGTCTACCTGCTTCTTAGATGGCTGATCTCCAGTCCTCCTGTTTCCCCCTTTCCCTCCAATACTTCGGAGGCACCAGAACTGTCAGTCACAGAACTCCAGAACTCAGATTCTCTCTGTTCCCTTGTCTCTCTCACACTATTACATTCCAGCTGTTCTGGGTTATCATTCATCCATTCACTTGAAAGGCTCTGTCATGTCAAAGGGGTTAGGAAGGATGGTAAATAGTCACACTGAATCATTAAGTGGAATGAATTATGCATTCACTGATGTGAATCAGTGTCCAGCCTCCAAACTAAACAGCACCATTTTGAGGCCAGGCACGATAGTGCATACCTGTGATCCCAGCAGGGGACCGGGAGTCCAATAAAAATAGTTCCGCATGGAAGGTGGAGATAGACGGACAGTTCATCCATCCATCCATGCACAGTTGAAGGAAGGCAGAGAGGGGCTGAGGACGCCTTCCTTCCTTTCAGTAAATCACTAGGTGTTAAGGAATGGAGACAACCTCTGAAAGGGAAGACAGAGGGCATCCTAGGGAGCCAGCCACTCAAGATGAAGAAATACCTTTATTCAGTTCATTTGTTCTAGGCTTATCCCAAATTGTCACATCTTTACCCTCAAACTGGCAAAATAAGTCACATATAACATGGGGAAATGGCAGTGTCCACCACGTTCCCACAGCTCAAAATGCTGTGCAGTGTTACTGACTGAAAAGCCGTGAGATGCAGCTCTCTTCACCCAGGAATAGAGCCACTGGGTGAAACTGGCTGTTAGGTAGTTTAATCCTGGGCAACTCCAGGTCCTGCTTGCTGTAAGCTCCTGCTTTCAAGCCTTCTCCCCAGTCATAGGAAACTATGCAGGGGCCAGTCCCTTCTACCTGAACTGTGCACACAACTGCACACGGGGGCTGGACCATGGCTCAGAGGATAAAGGATAAAGAAGAAAACCAACTCCCGTGTTGTCCTTCATCTCCACATCCACACCATAGCTTACATGGGAGTGCATACAAACATACACATCACACACAATGAATGAATGAATGAATGAATATAAATAAAAGACTGTACACGGAAGAAGAGACACAGGCCACAAAATTAAGGCATTCTGGAGGAAAATCAGAGGGCAATAAAGCATTTATTATATAACGTTGTATCAAAAATGTCATTGTACTTTTGAAAGCTCTTAACTAGGCACAGGGGCAAATACAATCTGCCCTGACCACTGCAAACAAGCGCACACTCATCCCCAAATAGGAAAGGGAGGGTTGTAGTGCGCATGTCTGCAGCACAAGCATACAGACCCAACACCAACAGAAGCCGTGGAAGCTGTGCAGATGCTTCAGAGGAAAGCAGGGCTGGCTGCATGGACAAGAAAGCTATGTTCATAAATGCCAAACTCAAGTAAGGTTTACATTCTTCCATTGCTTGGTTCACCTAAGAAACAGAGAGGCTGAAGACACAGCTCAGTGGTAGAGTGCCTGCCTCAAGCGCGGAACCAGGGCTCAATCCCCAGTACTGAGAAGAGCTCTGTGCATTCCTGACACCGGGTGTCAGACACAGGCGAAGGCTCCTGAAGCCCCCGTGTCCTCTACACTTCATCATCTTTTGTCAGGCTAGAGTGTACAGCAAACACTCCACAAATCACCATCTACTTCAAAACTTGCACATTCCCATCTGTGGGACTTTCTGGAATGACCGCAAATCCCTAACCAGCTATGCACATGTTTCTACTACTTGATTGCACACCAAGGGAGTATGGGAAGGAGAGTAGGTAGGTAAAAATAAGCAAGGGCAAGAAGGGGGTTCCAAGTCAAGAGGCTCTTGCAGGAGCCACTCTGTGCTGAAGGAAAGCCATTAGACCCCTGCGGGTCAGGATTAGTCACCAGTACCTAGTGGGTAGGCAGTAAGGAGACAAAAGTACCAGCAGACCACCCCTGGCTCCCAAGCCTGAGTCAGGGACAAGCAATCTTCACCAAAAAGGCCATACTGACTTCCTAGGGGTGGCCTCATGGATCTCGGGTGGTAAAGATCTATCAAAGGCATGTCTAGACTTCTCAGGCTATATGCAGTGATCCTAGAGATTACTCTTGGACCCCAGGCAGTGGACAAGCTGCAATGCCTTTCACCACCAGGCCGGCTATTTAAGATCCAAAAACATCTCATTAGTTTGTAACATCCATTACTGCCAGATTGTGCCAAAATTTCAGCAACAATCAAAATTGGAGGGAAAAAAAGTCTTCTGTGGACTGCAATCAAGAGCGTTTTTAAATGCAAAGACAGAGCCCTGTACCATCACTTTGAAGCAGACATTCTATTATTTGTCAGGAAGGACATGACAGCAGAATAAAAGACAATTCAGTCAGCTGAGGAAGTCTGACCTTCTCAAGGATAACCCGAACAGCTCTCTGGGATGCTGCACTGTGAGCCTCAATGATCTCACTGGGCCACCAGCGTACAAGGTCAGCCCCACAACTCCAGTCCACGGCCTCAGCCCTGTTACTACCATAAGAAGTAGTTCCACGGGACAGAGGCCACTCTCAATGGACTTGCCTGTGTCAACCCTCACAGGACCTCACCAGAGTCTACGGAGAGGCACAGCAGGAAGGTCCTACTGTCTACTGCAGCTCCAGGAACTGGCTGAGACAAGTCAGGGCACGGCAGGGCAGGGCAGCTCTGGAGCATGTTTTCCTCTGCTTAGGCCCTAACCCTAACCCATTACCTTTTCTTTCAGGAAATTTTTATCGTAAAAGAAGGCATGCAGGAAAGAGCAGAGGGGAAATTTGGAAATTGATGGTCCCTAACCCTGACAACAGAGATGGTCAGTATCTGAGAGTTACTAATTACCTGCTTAACAAGTATTTTGTGCCTAAATTTACCAAATGTCAAAACAAAACAAGAATCTCCCACTTTATGTAAAAAGAGTATAAATAAATAAATTAAATAAATAAAGTGATAAGCATGACAAGTAAAATAGTTACAAACTGTATGACATTGGTAGGTTTCTAGAAATGCGTCTAAAAACACACTGCAAAGATAAATTCTGAGGCATCAGCACTGGCTGAACTCCAGCCTGCCTGGCCAAGACTCAAGGACAAGGCTGTTTAAAAGAAGAGGCTGCCCCAGGAACAGCAACAATCACACAGACCCCCTTGGATGAGCAGAGACAGCCTTCCGGCTCCTCCCCTCTGGACCAATAAGCTCCTCTGCTAGGGCCAGCTCCACCAGAAGGCAACAGTTCCATCAGGCCTACCACATTCTCATGTTAGGGAGGACACGGTACCCAGAGCTCAGAAGTCTGCCAAGTAAAGCAGCAATCCACAGCCAGGCCACAACTTCCCATGGTGCCTCTCATGAACCTGAGGCACTCACAGGGACAGGCAGTGCTTCCCTTTCCTACCCTGTACCACACCCTTGGTAACAACAACATGCAGTACTTTCTTTCACGGTGCTGCTGGAAACACGGAAGATCGTCCTCAGTCAGCGGCAATGCTGTCTCACACTCAGGTTTGCCAGCGTGAAGTTTTGAACAAACAGCAGAACCTCACAGTGCTGAGAATCTGAAAAACGTAGCAGAGGGGAAATGAAGAACTGTGGCCTGGGAAACCTACATAACAGTCAGGGGAGGCTGGGAGGAGACAGGCTCTGGCCCAGCTCATTCCCTCCCAAACACAGTACTCACTGACCAAGACTGGGCAAGGCCTATGAGAATTCCACAGAGTGCATTTTGGCCAACTTAGTGCTGCTGCACAGGGCCATTCTGAGACACTGGGGTGGGGTTTGGAATTCCAACCACACAATACAAAGGCCATCACTGCCTGCCTGGTCAGCTACCACATGATGGCACAACAGTAAAGTATCAGGTTAGATTTCTTTTACACCCAAAAATCTAAACAGATTTAACATCTGCTTGTCCCTAAACATTCTAAAGTCTACAATCACCACAGATCCACACAACAGTCCTAAGAGGCTTGAAAAAGGCAAAATCTTGTTTTACCAAAATAGGAGTAACCTGAGGATACTCAAAGTAATGCATAGTTCCTGACCCACCTGTACATGACCCTCACACCTGCAATGAGCTCATCTGACACTCACCAACAACCCTGGGCAGGGCAGAGAAAGATCTCTAGGAGTGCCCACAAAGGCACTGGACAGGAAAGAGGGAGAAACAGCCTGGCGGGCACCAAGCAGCTATAGCCTGGAGCCACCCAGGTGGCCGATACAGCTCCCACTTTCTGTGTGGAGCACCCCAGTGTCATCTTATGCTGTGAGGACTGGCAGTGAGTGCTATTGGCATGATCCCTGGTCTGAAATGTGGGCAGTCACTTCCTGGCTAGCTCCAGGTGGACCTCCTAAAGATAATCACTGTCTGAAGATTCCCAGGGTGAGACATCCATCAGAAAACCCTTGCCAGGATAGGTGCTGCTCTGTGGATGCTGAGCTGGGACCTCCATGCACTAAGATAGCAGGCATTGTATGCAGCCAAGAAATCATCTTAAAATGAAGACAGCTCCCAAGAGAGAGAGAGCTGCAGAGGCAAGAAGGGATGTGCATCTGACGGCACATAGAGACAAACCTAGGCAAGTGCATAAACTGCACTTTTCTTACCCAAACTCTCTTTTTGTTTGGATATCAAGCCTTAAAAGAACAATTAAATTGCAAAGTAGGAACATAACAGAATCATAGGTCTGGAAAATACAAGCTTTCCACACTGTGGCTACCACAAGGCTTATAGGCTTAACCCATATTGCACACATTTCACAGCCCATTTCATTAATATGTAACAGTAAGAACTCAACACAGATATTGAAGAACAAACACTGAAGTATGTATGTGCCTCTCCGTTGACAATGACTCAAAGAGTGTTTGATGGCCCAAGCACCTGAGAACAGCCCAAGAACATGGCCATTTCTTCTTCACTGATAGCCAAGGAACAAGTTGGTAGTGCAGGACATGGTTCACAGGATGCAGGAGTCCGTGTCAACTTCCACTGTAGATGACTAGCTTCCTCACTGCAGTCAACACTGCACCTGAACTCTACTCATACAGCAGAAACTTCTTTATGGGGTCTGGCAGCGGTAGTGAGGGAACCAGATGCAGTCGGTATTTGCCAAGAGCTCTTCTCACAGCCACGCGGCACAAACTCAACAGGGTCCTGGGAATACCTGCAGGGTGCGAAGGGAACATTTTTATTCTATCCTACTTTTAAAGGCCCAGAGCTGACTGTAGTGAACACAACTGCACTAACATAACAGCTTCCCAATCTCAGAGCCAAGGAAGCCCCGGAGCCAAGGATATCTGCTTCCATGTCACCAAGCACGTGTTCATCTGGTGGCAGTGCCTCCTTTGGAATCCTCAGTGCCCTTAGAAAAGGGCTGCCACAGGAGACCCCCACAGATGAGAGCAAATGACCTTCACTCTTACTCATCCAGCAGGGGCAAAGAGGCCTGGGGACACCAAGTTTGCAGTACTTGAATTCAGAGAATAGGCTGACAGTCCTGCTCCAGATGAGAAAACACAGCCAAACCCCTCCTTCAGGAAAAGAAGGCAGCGACAAGAAGAACTGTGAACACTCTGCTTCCCATCTAGCCAGCAGCCAGCAGCTTGGAGAAAGGCTGACAACAAGTGTCTGTGAACAGGCGTGGGTACACACAACAAGACACACTGGTACTAATGCTCTTTGGGAAATAAGAGACTGAGGACAAGATTATCAATTCAGATGTCCTCTGACAAGACAACAGAAGTGAGGGGGAGGCATCAGTCAGGAAATAAGACAGACACACAGGTTAACTTCTGAATTTCAGACAAAGTCCTGACAGCAAAGCCAAGCACAGATGAGTTCCACACACTCCTACCACTGACTTAGCAATTCCTTGGCAAAATCCCTCTAAGCAAACAAACTCCACGTTTCACTTTAACAAAAACTGGATTTATCAATTTGAGTGGAATTTTAAAATAACAGAGGAACCAAATATGAGTAATATAAAGTGGGAAATTTCTTTCCCAGATTGCCTGTTGTAGTTTGTATAAATAATAAAGTTAATTTTGAATAATCACAAATAAACTTAGCAGTTTCTATATATAATACATCTCTCTTGCATACTAAGAATCAGTAATTAATTATCTTAAGATATTCATTAAAACCTAATAAAACCACTAGAATGGCATATAACTCTGATTTTGGACTGAAGCGTATAGGCTTTGAACTACTTTATTGATGTTTCCTGGGGTTTGTTTGTTTGTTTTGTTTTTTTTATACAGATTGCCTGAACCATTAACAAAAGAAAATGAAGAATTGGTCAACTATTAATAGAAAATGTATTAGAAGCTTCAATTTTTCTTTTTTTTAAAAAAAAAAAAAGATTTATTTATTTATTATGTATACAGTATACAGACAAGGGCACCAGATATCATCATAGATGGTTGTGAGCCACCATGTGCTTGCTGGAAATTGAACTCAGGACCTCTGGAATAACAACCAGTGCTCTTATCCTCTGAGCCTTCTCTACAGCCCTCAAATTTTCATAAAAATATTATGTTAATAGTAAAGGCTTAATTTTTTTCACAACCTGGTAACAAACTAAAAAAATTATTTTAAAAACTGCTCTATTTGTCCTTTGCATAGTCAAATTTCTTTCCCTACAAAAGGAAATCCTAAGAACAGTCAAAAAAATAAAATTTGACAAATGGATGTATTTTAATAAAACTTAAAAAACAAAAATATATTCATCATACTATTGATTTCATAAGAAAAAAAGAAAGGAACTCTAGAAAATGAGCTTATAACTCTTTATAAAATACACATAAAGAGAAGAGCAGGGTAAGGGGGCGGAGACGGCAAAGGTGAGTAAGAATGAAACATAAGGACCCATGATAAAAACACCATGATGAGCCAACAAGACGGCCCAGAGGCAGGAATGCTAGCTCTGCACTTAATCACCCGAGTTAGCCCATGGGACCATGGGACAGAAAGAAAGAACTGACTCCTTCCACTTGTCCTCTGGTTTCTACACTCATGCTATGGCATGTTCACGCTTTCCTCACACATATATAAATATATAGTAAAGAATATCTTTTTAAAGATTTATTCATTTATTATGCATACAGTTTTTACAGAAGAGGGAACCAGACCTCATCATAGATGGTTGTGAGCCACCATGTGGTTTTGCTGGGAACTGAACTCAGGTCCTCTGCAAGAACAGTCAGTGCTCTTAACCTCTGAGCCATCTCTCCAGCCCCAAAGAATATTTTTAAAGAAAATGACATGATGAAACTCATCACTTAGCACAATAATCTAAAAAACAAATGAAATAAGAAGAAAAAATGTGAAAAAGAAGTCATCAGGTAAGAATGGGGTCAAAAAGCAGAGTACAAGGGCAGAGAATAAAATTCTAAAAATTGGGAAGCATACATCTACCTTCCTAGATTTGTTGTTGTTGTTGTTGTCAGCTCTAGGTGATTAGGAATGGCAAAATAACAATCAGGGGCTGGGGAGAGCATTTAGTTGGTAAAGTGCTGCCCATGAAAGCACAGGACCCACTTTCCCGAAGAAATACAGAGTGACACACACTGTAACCCAAGCACTGGGGAGGGAGGGAGGGAGAAAAACCCTGGGTTCTGTTAGCCCATCTAAAATAAAGACCAACAGTACCTGAGGAAAAACACCCAAGGCTGTCCTCTCCTCTCCTCTTCTTTCCCCTCCCCACCCCCCACCTTCCCCCCTTCCTTCCCTCTCCCACTCCCCATGCCCCCATCTCTGAACTGCCACTCTGGAGAACTACTGGTCCGAACTGTGCACTTTAATTAAGTGCTTAGCTGGAATTTTTTTGGAAGGGTTGCTTTGTTATTGAAGAGGGGTTTTGCATGCATGTATGTCTGGGCACCACATGCATGCAGTTGCAGTACCTGCAGAAGCCAGAGGAGGGCCTCCTAGAATTGGAATTATAGACAGTTGTGAGCCTCTGGGAATCAGGCCCTCTGAAAGAGCAGCCAGTGCTCTTAAAAGCTCAGCTACTCCACCAGCCCTGTTTTAGTTTTTTTTTTTTTTTTTTTTTAAAGTGAGATTTTTGAGTCTTTTTTTTTTTTTTAAACTTTATTTATTTATTTATTTGCCTTGGTGTTTGCCTGGAACTGGAACTACAGACAGTTGTTAGCTGCCATGTGGGTGCTGGGAATCGAACCCGGGTCCTCTGGAAGAGCAGACGGTGCTCTTAACCGCTGAGCCATCTCTCCAGCCCCTTTAGTTTGGTTTTAATTACTATTATATCTCACTGGCTCAATCAACCCCAGATCACAAGACAGTACTGAGCTCAAAACACTTACTTCTGGCTTCCTTAAAGACCTGCAAGGCCTCTGGGTCCATCTTCCTTCTGCCTCTGGCCTCTGGGCCCAATGATTCCCACTTCACCAGGTTTAGGTTGGCTCCAAATTCTACCAGCAGGCTCACAAAGGCCGCCTCACAACCGTGGCGCAGGACAGCATCCATAACACACCCAGGGGAGCCCCTATAGAACTCCTGTGTGTTGACAGGACCATTGCAATTGAAGTCAGGATTTGCCCCAGCTTGCAGGAGGAGCCTGAAGCACTGAAGGTTATGGTAGGCAGCACTGATGTACAGAGGACAGACAACCAAGGAGGTAAGCCGCCTTGAGAAAGGGGGTCGGGCTTCCGGAGTCAGCTGATGGTTGACATCAACATCTGCTCCATACCTACAGGAGAAGAAAACTAAATTATAATAAGTCAAACTCGGACCACAAAGACTGCCCAGCACCCTGAAGAAAGTATTAAACAGTCATACAGAAAGCTTCTGGAGATTCTCAGGTCACAAACACAGCCAGCCCTTTCTATCCGCAGGCACTATATCCAAACAGCTAAATTAGGGTCAAAAATACTTAGGGAAAAACTCAGCCTATGATGAACATGCACAGTCACTTTCTTGTCCTTACTGCCTAGATTAGAGCAGTCACACAGCACCTATAGTAGAGATGTATTCTAAGTTGTCTAGGTGTCGAGACTACAGGAAGAAACTCTGCTGTTGCATGCAGGAGACTTAAGGACTCAAAGCTTAGTATTAAGGAGGATAGGGAACTAAGCTCCTGGAGATGACAAGGGTTGACTAAAGAATCAGTACTTTAGCAAGAGAAGGCAACAAGTGAAAACATGGAATCCATTCATGCACACAAATTCCAAAAGGAAATCTTTCAGAACTTTAAAAATAATTCCAAGACTATAAAATTTCAAAGGTAAAAGGAGAAAAACTTTCCAATTCATTATAAAACTAATATAAGCCAACTCAATTTAAAAAATCTTCAGTAAGAAAAAAATTATTATAACAAAGAAAATCTGAACATACATTTAGAAAACAGTGTACCAAAACCTCATGGTAATTATCCTAATAATTCAAAGCTAATTCCAATTTTAGAAATACCACTAACCTAATATATCTTATTAACGAATCTAAAAGAAAAATACTGATTAACACTAATAATACAAAAAAGGCAAAAGCCAACAGTTATGTATGTTTTAAAATATTCTATGAAACTATTTCCTTAAAATGATAAAATGCATTTTCTCAAGCCAGAACTCATCATCTTCTTTCACAGGAGCACTAGAGGCGCCCTTACTACAAGGGAAGTACATGTTGGCCTGTGACACTGACGCTGAAAACATGAAGAGTGTACCTGGCAAAGGAAGGCAATCAGATATACAAGACAGGAAAGAAAGAAATGAACTGTTTCCTAGGCTCAGAGAAAAGAACTACAAAATCTAAAAAGGTCTACAAGAGTAAATAAACAACAAACAATAGATAATTCACTAAAGTATCAGACTGTACATAAGTAAGCAAAAGCCCAGTTTAAAGATGAAGTAGAAAAGCAATAGCCGTTATGACAACAAAACAGATGTTATATGATCTATGTAAATCTAAACATAACAACTCCAGAGTTACAAGGGCAGACCAAGAAGATGGGAAGACACACCAAACACTAGAAGACACTCTGAATATAATGAATTTTCCCTAAGTTTACTTTATAAATGAAAACATTGTTCCTGAACTACTGAAGCTACAAATAAACGGTACCCCTGAACTATATATGTTGGTTCTAAAGTTCATCTGGAAGACCAAACAAGATCAAAAAGCAAAGCAACAATGCAGAGGAGGTAACTCCACCCTAAGAGGAGCTTTGTATACAGATCTGTAAAACTATCTAACACAGCATGTGCACAAGCCAGCAGTCCACGTAAACTCACAAAACATCTTACAACAGACCCAATTGCAAGCAGAAATTAAGTGTGCATGATATGGAACTATCTTGAGGGGGAAGCATGGTCTTGAACTTTAAAAAACAAATTTACTGATTTATTTTCACTTTATGTACATTGCCTGCATGTGTGTCTTTATGAGGGTGTCGGGTCCCCTGGAACTGGAGTTACAGACAGTTGTGAGCTGCCATATGGATACTGGAAAGTAAATCCAGTGCTCTCAACCACTGAGCCATCTCTCCAACCCGAGTCTTAAACCTTTTTTAATACTTTTTCCCCAGGATAATTGGAAATCTATATGGGAAAAGATAAAAGTTAAATCCATTCATCACAGTGCACACCAAGATAAATTCCAAAACCATATGGAAACTAGGAAAAATTGTCTAGGTAAATTTGCCATCTGTGGCTTGTGAAATGGCTCAGTGGATAAAGTCTTGTGTTGTCAAGACTAATGGCCTGAGTTCAATCTCTAGTACCTGCACTCTGGAAGGAGGGCCAGAAAACGGCAATAATGAAAGATCAGAGGCATGCCTACAGGAAAAATGACAGAGGCAGGCAGGCAGATTGGGTTATTTAGATGATACTACCCATTCAGTAATTTCCCAGTATCATTTCCATTTTCCTTCTTTATTGTTTTTGGCTATTTGTTTGCAAGCTTGTTTTTAGACAAGGTCTCACTATGTACGCCTTCCTGACTGGCCAAGAACTTGCTCTGTACACCAGGCTGGCTCAACCTCATAGAGCTCTACTTGCCTCTACCTCTCCAGAGCTGGCATTAAAAACGTTCATCACCACACCTAGGAAGTTTCCATTTTCTAAAAGTCAATCATCATAGAGTTTAGAATATAGACATTTTTAAATAAGATAATATTTGCTATTAAGCTTTCTTCTCAGAGTAGTGCCCTGTGCTCCACAGAGGAAACAGGATGTATTATCTGAAATGTCCATGGGGCAAATGAATGGCTCAGTGGGCAAAGGATCTTGCTACTAAGCGACTTGAGTTCCATCCCTTGAACCCATAGTGGAAGAGAAAACCAGCTCCCACAGATTGTCCCCTGACCTCCACAGGCATACCGTAGAATGTGCATGCATGTGCATATGTACATACACAAACACACAAATATAAAGACTTCAAGACCATAGCCATGCAGTGGTGGTGCATGCCTTAAATCCCAGCACTCAAGGAGGCAGAGGCAGAGGCAGACAGATCTTTTTGAGTTTGAGGCCAGCCTGGTCTACAAAGTGAGTTCCCAGGACAGCTAGGGCTGTTACACAGAGAAACCCTATCTCGAAAAACCAAATAATAATTAATTAATTAATTAAAAAATTTCTACATTAATACCTCAAATTCTTTAGGATGCAAAAGGCATAAATTTAAGGTAGCTTAGATCATCATGCTAGAAACCCCTAAATGATTTACTGAAGTCCAAACCTCATCACCCTCTAGTTTAAAACCTCTTTCCTCTCCCCCCACACCAAGTCTACAGCTGACTAGATACAAGCCTTTTGAAAGTATATATTTTCAGAACCTGGTTGAGGCAAGAATGCTCACGCATCTTACCCCATTGATGGCAGTCTTCAACAATGGAACTTCTACCTGCTCCTTTTCTGTACAAAACACTCTCACTAAGGGCTAGCTAGCTAAGCTACACTGGCCTGCCCTAGAACTAGCTGCCTCCACAGCAAGAGATGAACAAGATGCCTAGGGCAGAAAGATGGAAATATGAAGAGGGAGAACGCAAGCTGGTTCAAACAAAAGTAAATGTAGTATTAGTATAATGACATCACCACACTCAGAGCAAAACCTAACTGAAATGCAGAGGCAACTGACAAAGTAACACTAGTAATTACACACTTCAACATTTCTCTACATTTTGGCAGATTTGATGGCAGAGAAGAGGGGATCCTGAAGAGCAGAACTTAGGCTAACACAGCATTCACAAAAATGTGTGTGAGTGACGTTAATAATGAAAACATCTGTTACTACAGAATCCTCTTCCACAACTCTAAGAACAAAGAAGAAATCAACCTCAACTACAGGTATCTAAAAGATAAGCTTTGGGGCTGGAGAGATGACTCTGCAGTTAAGCATTTGCTGCACTTGCAGAGGACCACAGTTCAGTTCCCAGCACCTACATCATATGGTTCACAACTACCTGTACCAATTCCAAGGGATTCGATGTCCCTTTCTGGTACACACACACACACACACACACACACACACACACACACACACACACACATTAATATTTGCAGAATAAAGAATTTTAGAGGATATGGCCAAAGCTCTAAGTGAAGGTAAATTACATTGAAAATTTACATTGTTAAAAATAAATAAATAAGCACACTAGTCAAGTCAAAAAGCTAAAAAATAACAGTAAGCATAAGGCATCAGTGGGTCAGAAAGCAATGAAGAGCAGTAATGAAGCAGTCCTTCCAAGGTCTCGAACAAGCACACTCTTAAAGTAGGAAATGGCTACAGACCTGGCAATACTGACCTGATAAGAGCCTTCAGAATGTCATCCCTACCCACACGAGAGGCATGGTAGACAGGAGTGCTGCGGTGGTGCCGGCTGCCATTGGGATCAGCACCGGCTTCCAGAAGAATCTTAGTGCTCTCCAGATGCCCATTCACTACAGCCACATACAGGGCAGTCTGGCCCTTGACATCCACCAGGTCCACCTCGGCCCCTTTTCGTATGAGGAAGTCCACACAGTTCCCATGGCCTGCAGTGGCTGCAATTCTCAGTGGTGTACAGGGGAGCCAGCCACAGCACCAGACAGACTTCTCATTGATGCGGCTAATGGGAACACAGGGAGCTTGTGAGAGTCACCCCAGGCAAATGAGCTCTTCTTCCCCGTCTCGCACTGGCAGAGGCGCCAAGAAAGATAGTCATTCAGGTAGCCAACCCTCAGGTTTGGAATATCTTCACTTACGTTCTGTTTTCTTTCTCATGGTACTATGGATCAAACCCAGGATCTTGTATAATACTCTACCCTTGAGCTACATTTCCAGCCTTTTGTGTTTTGTGTTGTGTTCTGTCCTGAAATGCTTCCACAATTGCCCCTGCTGAACTTGAGCAGAGAAATTAGGCATTCAGGGCCCACTGACAAGGAATTCAGAGGCTTTGGCAGAATAATCAGCACCAAAACTGAGATTCCTAGTTCTTAGATTTCGAACCCACATTCCAAAGCCTGTTCCTCTATAAAACATATAGATCCATCGAGGACACAGGACAAGCAGGGCCATGCACACCCTCTTACTAGTGACCACCTATAAAGGTCCAAGGCTGGAGTCCTCTCAAGATAAAGATGATTAGTAGCAGGAATCTATGTCCTCCTACCTGACTCAGAATAACCGACAGCCTAGATCATTAAGGTTACAGGGGCCAGCAGTGGCAGCAAATGTTCTAGACTCAGCTCCCAGACACTACCACTAGATAACTATCTATGCTTTCCACTCACCCTCCAGGTCAGCAACCAAGGTGTGACTCACCTCAATTTCCACACTGAAGTGGAAACTAAGGAATATGCCATAGACAGAGTCTCACTAAGCCAGGCCTTGGTGTTGTTCTTCCTCCAATCATACATGGGCTGATAAGGGCCATTAAAGCCCAGGAACCCAGAACTCACCACCAGAGAAATAGACAGCAAAAGAAAACTCTAAGTTAAGAAAAAAAAAAAGTGAGCCAGAGTGGTGGCATGGGTCATAACGTAGAACTTAGGAGATGGAGGCAAAGGCAGAAGGGTTAGGAGTTCAAGGCCAGCCTGGGCTGGAAAGCTACACGAGGGCCTAGTGGAGAAGAATGGGGGGGGAGGGGAAAGAGAGAGAATTAGACAGGGAGAGGGATATGAGGAGAATACAGGGAGAGGGAAGGGGGGCATAATAGGAACTTCACTCAACTCTTTCATTCTACTGCTCTATCTGGGTGCTTAAGTCTTTTAGGGGCTTGAGTCACATTAAATCTAAATTTTGTGTTTGGTTTTATTAGGTTTATTTATTTTATTTTATGTAATGAACGTATGTTTGTGTACCACATCCATGCTTGGTGCCTGCGGAAGTCAGAAGAGGGATGTCTCATGTGAATGCTGGGAATTGGATCTTGGTCCTCTGTGAGATCAACAAGCGCTCTTAACTGTTATCTCTCTAGCCCTGTGTTTTGGCTTTTAAGTACTCACATATGCTCTGATGAAATAATACTAAGATATTAGAAAGATAAGAAAGGAACACACTCCTGGCTGGTTAGGAATCCTTTCCTTGGGAATTCTCTACACAAAGGCAGTAGTGTATGTCTCCCCACAGACTTCCGTCAATTAACTGCATCCACTCCTCAAGGCAAAGCAGAAACACAGAAGTATAAAGTGCCAGTTTCAGTTGTATTAAATATCTAATGGGACTTCATTCACATAGAGTACTCAAAGAACTTCCAGAGAGAATGATGGGTGTTCTTCCAGCATCCTGCACAGGGCGATACAGCAATACTCTGTGCTTTAAAGGGAGAGCCAGGACTCAGTGAATGGAAGGATTTTGTAATCAAGAGGCAAGAGTCCAGGAAAAGAAAATAAAGGAGATGGCAGCCACCACATCTCTACAGTGAAAGTCAGCTGGCCTAGGGCTGATTACAGACCTGAGTGTAAGCATTCCCAAGGCCTGCATCCACCTGGAATATTCACCTGGAATGTAACAGAGTTGCAACTATGCCCCTGGGTGTGGCTATGCAAACATGGGCCCACCCACTCTCTTAAAGAAACAGCTCATACAAGCCCCCCCCCCTTTCTCAGCTCCCTTCCATCCCGCACCTCTGCCTGCTGTTCTGCTAATAAACTCTAGTGTGGCATTCCCGGTGTTGAGATTCCATTCACGTGCCACGTGCAAAAAATTAACACTGAGAAGTGAAAAAGAGAATATCAAAGGAATGTCAATGAAGTGCCTATAGAAAAAGAACTACCTAGGCCAGAGAGCCATAGAAGGGCTGGAGAGATGGCTTAATGGCTAAGGATATGTGTCGCTCTCCCAGAGGACCTCAGTTCAATTCCCAGCACCCACATCAGGTGGCACACAGTCACCTGTAACCCTGTTCCAAGGAATGACTTCTTCAGGCCTCTGTGGCCACCCGTATTTACATGCAAATACATACTTACCGACCCCTCCATACACACATAATTAAAATAAATAAAGTATAGTATATATAAAATATACCAGGTATAGTGGTATATACCTTTAACCCTAGTACAGTGGACAGAGACAACTAGATCTCTGGGAATTTGAGGCTAGTATGTTATACATAATGATTTCTGATCCAGCCAAGGCTACATACTAAGACTCCGTCTCAAATAAATAAAACATCTTTTTTGGTTTTCCAAAGAACCATGGGGGACTTGGAGGGGAAAGGTCCTTACTGACATCTATAACATTGCCTTCAAGAAAAACATTGAAGAAACTAATGTTCAGATAGGACAAGTTGCCAGAAAATACAAAGGTCAATCACAGGGCCAGACTTGGAGCCAGGGACCCCCTACCCACAGTATCTGGCCACCAATAATTCTTCCTTTTGTCCCTCCTCTAAAATCAAAATGCATTATTAGTCTTTTTTTAAAAAGATTTGTTTATTTATTATGTATACAGTATTCTGTCTGCATGTATGCCTGCATTCCAGAAAGAGGCACCAGATCTCATTTTAGATGATTGTGAGCCACCATGTGGCTGATGGGAACTGAACTCAGAACCTTTGGAAGAACATCTACAGCTCTTAACCTCTGAGCCAACTCTCCAGCCCCCAGCAGCAGTTTTAATCTGCAATCCAAAGCACAAATTTCAGCCACGGCCAGTCCCTGTTAGAGCTCAAAGGGATGCTCACCTCCGGTAGCTCTCCTCCTGAAGTAGGTTCCTGAGGGTCTGGAGGTCCCCTACATAGGCTGCATCGTGTAGCCTTGTATCTTCACAGTGCTCAAGTGGATGGTCACAGAACTGCTCCCTCAGCCACTCCTTCAGATTAGGACCTGCACTGAAGAGAGGGGCTCCTATCAGTGTGAGAAACTGTTGGCAAGGCCAACCAAACAGGATGCCTTCTGCAGTGGCTCCTTCCTGCCCAGCCACACAGGAACTTTCAAATTCCTAGAAAGTAATTCATAAGAGAAAGCTATAAAGTTTTCCTTATCAAACTAGCACATTCCTGACACCAAGCCTGACAAGAATTTTTCCCTGAAAAAAAGAGAAAAAAATGTGATGAATTAGGGAATAAGGAACAATGAGCCAATGGGACTTCACAACATAGAAGATCCTAAAAGTACTACCTAATTAAAATTGAAAATCCTAAGCCAAAAAATCTAGCATGTAATTACTCTAATTTATGACAAGTATGTATGTAAAAATATCTCTAAATTGAGGTATCTGAAAGGAGAATGGTAGCCATCTCCTTTACTACAAAGACAGGTAGTTAGCCAAAACCCAAGGATCAAACAAGGGTTGCTACCTGGAAGGTAGGTGATGACTTATGCCTACCATGCTGCTTTGAGAAATAGCAACAAGGGTGTCTAGATAAGAAACAATTCAGCAGAGTACTATTGCAGCCACAAAGGTTCATGTGTTAAAGGTGTGGTCCCCAGTATGGTAGAGCTGGGAGACAACAAAGACCCTTAATCAGTATGACATCACACATGGTTACAGGGTCAGTGGGAAAGTGTCTTCCTGCAGGACTGAAGCATTTCTCTTGGGATCCTAGCTAGTCCTTTTATTATAAGAGCATGTGACCAGCCTCACCTAGTCTGGTTAGCCAGGAGACAACAGTTCCTCCACCACTATCTGCCTAGAGGTGCCACAGATAAGGTGAGAGGCCTACATCAGAACCTATACCATGATATTCAGCCTCTAAGACTGAAATAAATAAATCTCTCTCTCTCTCTCTTTTTTTTTTTTTTTTTAAGATTTATTATGTATACAGTATTCTGCTTGCATGCCAGAAGAGGGCGCCAGATCTCATTACAGATGGTTGTGAGCCACCACGTGGTTGCTGGGAATTGAACTCAGGGCCTCTGGAAGAACAGCCAGCACTCTCAATCCCTGAGCCATCTCTCCAGCTCCCTCTCTTTTCTTTATAGTTATCCTATCTCAGGTATTTTGATGTAGTAATGAAAATGAAATAACAGGAAATAAATCTCGCAGGTACACATTTTGTATAAAAACTGCAATTCAAGAGGCTAGAGAACTGTCTCAATTGGTAGTACTTGCCATGCAAACACAAGTCCTTCAGCTCACATCCCCAATATTCATACAAAAAAGCCAAGATCAGTTGCATATGTCTATAATTCTACTGGAGATAGGGGAGGCAGAAACGGGAGGGTCCCTGGGGTTGAGGATACCTGGGCTGACTGGCAGCCAGTCTAGCTAAGTCCAAATCTGCAAGTTCCATGAGCAGTGAGAGACTTTGTCTCAAAACTAAGGTGAAGAAAGTGAAGACAACACTCAATGCTCACCTCTGACCTCCACATATACATGTGTGTGCACACACACAGAAAAAAAATAAAAATATATGCATAGATACAAATCCATCTATATAACAAAAGAATAGAGAACTAACTAGAAAAGCCATATGAAAAGAGTCAATAGTAGAGACATTCTCAAGGTTACTCATAAATATAATGTAGCCAGTCTCTTCAGAAATTTGATACCAAATATACCAAAAATATTTCAAAATTTATTTATAGATACACATACGGAAAATTGTTTTTTGTTTTAGTAAGAATAATGGGGGGCTGGAGAGATGGCTCAGAGGTTAAGAGCACTGACTGTTCTTCCAGAGGACCTGAGTTCAATTCCCAGCAAAACCACATGGTGGCTCACAGCCATCTATGATGAGGTTTGGTGCCCTCTTCTGTAAAACTGTATGCATAATAAATAAATAAATAAATAAATAAATAAATAAGAATAATGAGCAGGGCAGTGGTGGAGTTTAAGGCCAGTCTGGTCTGCAGAGTGAGTTCCAGGACAGCCAAAGAAACCCTGTTTTGAAACAAGCAAACAAAAAGAATAATGGTATGAAAAAAAAAAAAAAAAAAAAAAAAGATTCTACCATACTAGATAACAAAACTCTCACCAAACTGAAACAACAAAGAGAAATGCAGTCAATGAGAGTATCTGTTAAATTTATCACCTGCTTGGAAACACTTGTACTTTGTTCACCACACAGCCAAAGCATGACTACAGGAGACTGGAAAGCTTTATAAAACATTGCACCGGGGCTGGAGAGATGGCTCAGTGGTTAAGAGCATCGGCTGCTCTTCCAGAGGACCTGGGTTCGATTCCCAGCACCCACATGGTAGCTAACAACTGTCTGTAGTTCCAGTTCCAGGCAAAACACCAAGGCAAATAAGTAAATAAATAAAGTTTAAAAAAAAAAAAAAAAAAAAACATTGCACCAACAAGTTATAAAAGCAGCACAAATTCTAACTGCTGAGCTACAAGTCTCTGATCCTGTGATGATGTCCTAGCATGTGACCAAACATAGTTTTAAAGCATATCTTTTCACAAGCAGACTGTTTCTAGATGTTAAAGTTGTTTTTATATTCAAATAAAATATCCTTTGAATCTCTACTGAATGCAAGACTCTCCTAAAGGTACAATGTGGTGATGAGTAATGGGCAAGACAAAAAAGCTAAGGTTCACAAACACCCGTGTGGCTCCCTCTGATCTCACAACCAGAAAACCACTCTTTAAGGCTCTATCTAGATCCTCCTTCAATCAGTACCCTCCATTGCAAGTGTATTGCATTTACCAATGAGTATAAAAGTTCAAAGCCTGGGGCTGGAGAGATGGCTCAGAGGTTAAGAGCACTGACTGTTCTTCCAGAGGTCCTGAGTTCAATTCCTGGCAACCACGTGATGGCTCACATGATGACATCTGATGCTCTCTTCTATATACTGTATACATAATAAATAAATCTTTAAAAAAAAGTCCAAAGTCAAAGTTGGGGAAGATTTCGATGTGTGGGATAACTGTCAGGAAAGTGGATGCCAGAACACTTGATCAAGTCTCTGGACCTCCCTTTGCTTACCTCTATTCTACGCTACTAGCCCAGGCCAAGGCACCCTCAGAATCTCCCCAATTCTAGAGTCAAAGGCCACTTCCTGTTTGTGTTTTTCTGATTATCTAATCCAATGACAATATGACTATCACCAAGACAGCCCTCAAGATCTGCCTCTCCACTCCAAGCTGGAAACACATTAATGAAATAGGTACTGACAGGAGACTGTTGGGGGCCAAAATCACTGTTTCTTTCACAGGACCCTTCTGTACACTAAGAAATGGTTGTCTTTTACCCATCTCTCATTCCTGCATGACAGGGCAGTCCACTCAAGGAGCTTGTGTGTGCCTGAGATCAAAGTCAATGCCAACCAAAGTTCTTGGTGGTAGAGGCTTTGTCTAGCCTTTTCAGGTCACCCTGATGACACCAGATGAACCAAGCTAACAGTAGGACCATCAATAAAGTTTGTTGACTAGATGAAGAAATGACAAAAGACTTTGTCATGTGTGTAGCCTTCTGATATTTCTGATACCTCAGAGCGTTCCTTGAACAAAACAGGTGCCTCTTCAAAACCAGAGATGGACACAGCAAGTTACCTACCACATACATGGCAGGACCCTAATGCAGGACTTAGTGCCAGGAAATACTTCTCCTGGGAATTCTCAGTTTTGCAATAGCAACCTTGCAAAGTAGAGATGCTAAGCCAGGTGGCTAGCGTCGGCCTTTCTCAGGAGGTGGGTCAAGCGCCTCTGTAAGCGCTGTGTCACTGGCAAGCTCGCTGGGGACAGCAAGGTAGTTAAAAGGGTGGGGGCGGTGTCCAGTAGCTGCACTGGGGTGAGGAAAAGGAGCCTGCCCTGCTGCGGGCCGACCTCTGAGGCCCTTTACTCAGTGTGCTTAAACCTGGAAGAGGATCCGTGCCCCATGTCACAGCTGGGCTCATCGCAGACTAGGATCAGCTAACAGGGTGGCAATTTCAAGGCCAACTTCACCTGGCCTTGTAACTCCACTCGGAAAAAAAGAAAAAAAAATCGCGGGAGGGCCGTCCACGAGAGGCCCCGCGAAGCCTGACGTCCATTTACTGACTCCTTGGACCTGGCTGGAGGGGACGGAAGACAGGCCCGAGACGCTCGAGGCCACCCTAACTGACCCCGAGACTCAGCCCAGCTCCCCACCACCCCACGCCGCTCACGTTACCTGCGGGCCCCGGGCCAGCCGGCCCTTCGGGGCTCCCGCCCTCCGCCATGCCGACACGGCTCTCAGCCTCCGCCCTGACCTGACCCCACTGCCCGTTCGTCGGCCTCCGTAAGGATCCTATCAGAAAAACCCTAAGAGACACCTCCGACGCTTCCGGAAGGTGGGCGTGCCCGGGGCTCGGCTTCCGGCCAGTGTGCGCCTCCCTATTGCACTTCCGGCTTTTCCTGCAGGGCGCTTGGGTGTCCACTTCCGGCCTAGCTAATGGACTTGAGAACTGATCAGTGAGGACAGCAAAACTGTGCAGCGGAGTCTGTGAAGGAAGTGTAAAGTCTGGGGAAACGCCCTTCCCCTGGGGGCGGGGCTTATTTGCATGCCTCGGGAACTCCTGGTTGGTAGTTCCTGTCCCCGCCCACGGAAAAGGCGGGACGTGGGCGTGGCCAAATAGACTGAAGTCGGCCGCGGCTGAAAGTGGACTTGGGGCCACGCCATCCGTCCTTGCAATGCGGCTCCGGGCAGGCGGTGCCTTCCGAGTTGGTGACATGCAAAGTGGTGTTAGATGAACGCAGCCCAGAATGTCTCCATGGAGCCAGCAGTGTTTGTAGTCTGGCAAGGCGTGTTCACCGAGGGGCTTTCCTCCAGAACTCCCGATTTTACACCTGTCGCACCGTATGCATCGGGTTCCGAACAGCTTTTAAGCATTGATGTCGTCGGGTCCTTCCATTCTCCCCCTCGCTACTTAGGGAAAGTCCCTTGCAGGGGAAGGGCCCCAGTGAACCAGGGGCGGGGAAACTGCGCCTTAAGGAGACACAAGCGCCCCACTGTCCAATGAGGTGGAAGCGAGGTCCCCAACACGGTGTCTGTGACTTGTCTGCATATTTGTGTGGTCATAGCACACCAGCTTGGAATAGCAACCCATAGGTACCCAACATATCCTCATGTGCAGACTGGCTCAGTTGCACAGGTCTGTGGAACTGGGTGGTGCCACTGGTGCTGAGATGCCTGCAGTGGTGTTTGGGCTTGATAACAGCAGAGATCAAGGCTGGCATGAGGGACAGTTTACACCAATGACACTGCAAGACAAAGAGCCAGGTGGCCCAGCCTTATGGATCTACACAACTGCAAATCCCTAGCTGGGATGCTTCAAGTGTAAAACCACCCAGATGTGCATGGATGGATAAATACACATCAAAGCGTGGTGCTGTGGACCATCCATACAGCCTTAAATAGTCTCTGTCCCAGGCTACAGCATGGACAATTCAAGAAGACTCTGCCCAGTGAAATAAGCCACCTAGAAAGGACAAATCATGCATGATTCCACTCACAGGAGGTCACTAAAGGAATCAACTTTATAGCAACAAAATGGAATAACAGATATACCAGGTTGTTCCCAGAAAAGGGAGTGTCAGTAGTGAGGGAACGGAGATAAAACTTCATACTGTCACCCTAGCCAGAAAACATCCCTTTATCTCTTAGAGACTGCCACTCAAGCCAAACTGGATTCATGACTGTGACCCAGACAAGAATTTTAGGACTAGTAAAATCAAATTTGAGGTCTTACTAAAGGTATTTTAGCATAAACTCTAAAGAAAGACATACCCATCTCAAGGGATTCATATTTTAGCACTCACTACACCATTCTGGTTGTTCTCAATCTCAAACGGTTATGTAGAAACTATATGTGTGTGAGTGTATGAGATGATAGGGTGACTTCAGACATGCCTTGGATAGAGTTATAATCTGATAAGGTAAAACCAGAAGCCACTGGTCGCATGAGGAGTTTGTACATGGCCTTTTCCTGTACTAAGATTCTGGTGAGCGTCCTAACAAATGCAGGTTTATGGCTGGGGTGGGAGGAAAGTCTTGAGCAGTTAACTGCGCCAGAATCCCTACTTCTCTGTAGGCAAGGGGCTTCAACCAAATTCCTGGGTGATGGGGCTCCTCTTCCTTCTCACAACCCCACAATTTCCCTGTCTATCCTACCTCAGAAGGAATAGAAGTGAATACTATATAAAGTTTGGGGAGTGGAGACAGGGTCTTACTATGTAGCCCTTGGGTGGTCTGGAACTCCTGGAGATCCACCTGCCTCTGCTTTCCCAGGTGATGGGAAAGTGCACCATCATACCTGGCAAAATTGTTTTTTATATTTATTTAAAGTATGTGTGTGCATGCTGTGAGCATCATGTGTGAGCAGGTTCCTAGGGGACCAGAAGAGGAATTATAGGCAGTTGTGAGCTGGGTTCTAGGAAATGAATGCTCCACCACGGAGTCATCTCTCCAGGCCCTGAAGTTAGCATTTTAATGGGAACAGTATCAGTTTGGAAAGATGAAAAGGTTTGGGGTTATATTGTGCATACTTTTAAAACTTTTAAAAAGGTTAAAATGGGGGCTGGAGAGATGGCTCAGAGGTTAAGAGCACTGACTGTTCTTCCAGAGGACCTGAGTTCAATTCCCAGCAAAACCACATGGTGGCTCACAACCATCTATGATGAGGTCTGGTGCCCTCTTCTGTAAAAACTGTATGCATAATAAATAAATCTTTAAAAAAAATAAAAATAAAAAGGTTAAAATGGCTAATTTTATATTTCATCACTTTTTTGGTTTGTCTGTTTTTGAGATAGGGTCTCACTGTGCAGCTCTGGCTGTTCTGGAACTCATTGTGTAGACGAGGCTCTTGAACTCACAGAGATCAGCCTGCCTCTCTGCCTCTGCCTCTCTGCCTCTCTGCCTCTCTGCCTCTGCCTCTGGCTCCCAAGTGCTGTGATTAAAGTCACTGACCCCACACAATTTTTTTTTTAAAAGATTCTGAACTGTATGCTTTTGTGTACTATTTTGTTGTTGTTTGGGTTTGGTGGGGGAGGATCTGAGAAGTTGAGAGAGGAGAAAGACATTGTATGAAAAATCAAAATATCAAATATCAAAATACACTGTATGAAAAAACATTAAAATAAGAGATTTTGATTAGGTGGGTCTTGCCTAGGTCAGGCTGTCAAAGTGTCTAGTGACTGTAGCATGCAGCCAGCTTCAGCAGCGCCACCTCCCCTGGTCCCAGGAAACCCAAGTAGCTGCCTTATTTTTCACGGCCTTTGGAGGTGATGTGGCTTGAAGAGAGCCTTACTCCTATACTTGCATGCCCCTCATCTGCCTCTGCTGCCTCCCTGGAGTGGTCATCTGTTCTTGTGAAGAAATAAGCAGTCCTTGGCTCATGAAGGGAAGGTAGTCACCCATTCCCACAGCACATGGCAGCATACTCAGTGGCCGAAGGAAGGCAATGGAAGGTCATATTCTCATTGACCTCCACTCTACCACTACCCCCAAGGCCAGGACCCCAAGGTTAGGAGACTGATTAGTGCTGTAGCTGTACTCAAGACCTCAGAACCTGCAGCTACTTAGGTCAGGCCTTTTCTCAAAGACCACCCAGTCCCACATTATCTCTCCTGTAGGTGGAGTTTTGTTGGGACCACCAGCTCCAAAATAAATGCACAGAGATTCATCCATTATAAATGCTGGCTGATAGCTCAGGCTTGGTACTAGCTAACTCTTACATTTTTAAGTTAATCCTTATTTCTTATTTACCCTCTGCCGTGTGGCTGTACCTTCTTTCAACATGGCTCATTCATCTTGCTTCTTTCTGCATCTCTCAAGACTCTGACTCCACTTTTCTTCCTCCTAGTGTCCTCAGTTTGATTCTCCCACCTAACCTCATCCTGTCCAGCTATTGGCCAGTTACCTTCTTTATTAAAGCTATCACAACAGGGGCTGGAGAGATGGCTCAGTGGTTAAGAGCATCGTCTGCTCTTCCAAAGGACCCGGGTTCGATTCCCAGCACCCACATGGCAGCTAACAACTGTCTGTAGTTCCAGTTCCAGGCAAACACCAAGGCAAATAAATAAATAAAGTTTAAAAAAAAAGAAAAAAAAAGCTATCACAACAATATATATTCACACAGTGTAAAGGAATATTCCATACTCTCCCCTACAAAATCCCAGTTCTTGCAGACTTTCTGAGCTTAAAAGACCCCAGAAAAGAATCCATCAAGGAGCCAGGACACCTGATGCTCAGGGGTCCCTTATCTCACTCAGCCCTTTCCCACTGCAGGCAGCTAGAGGGCCTTTCCAAAACACAGCAGGGACATGGGGTTACCACACCGAGTCCCCAGCTCCATAGAGGGTAGGATGCTGCCTCGACCCCATCGGGTATACTGACCCTCCACAGCTCATGCCCTGTAGACTTGGGCTTTGCCCCAGAAAAATCTTTTCCTATTCCTGCTTGCTCAACAGTCATTGCTACCCAGGCCCCAGAGCCAACTTGGGAAGCACTGGAAGGCAGAGTCCACATCCTGCTGGTGGATCCCAAATGGGGCAATTCCTCCACACATTAGTTCTCTGTCACTGTAGCTGGCAGTGCCACTGCATTGGGGTGATAACCCAAAATTCCATGAGTGCCATTTACCAATGGATACAGAAAATCTCAGAACTATATGGGCAGCCACTGTGGATGTTCCTGTCATAACACTTGGCTAGGGGGCATTTTACTATTCAAATACAAATCACTGAGATAGCTTCCTCAGGGATGACAATCTTGCCCACCTGAAACTTGCTAGCCATGCTTCCAAACCCCAGAGCTTAGAGTTCAAGCCCTGATAACTACAGCCTTGTGGTCTCAGGATTTCAAAGCTAGAAACCCAAAGCTTTAGGTTCTCAAATCACAGCAATTCTGTGCCTTCAAAGGTCGTGGCTCTGTAGCCAGTGTCACAAACGTAAAGCTCAGTGATCAGGTCCTTCACTACCTGAACTGGAGGCTCATTGCTCACTGATTTGCTGAAGATCCAAAGCCTGCAAGATCTGGAAAGAGAAAATTCTCAGCTTCTCTCTGCCCTTGCCTATAGCACCGTTTCAATGTATAGAAAAGATGAGCAAAAGCTGGGAAATAGGTGTGTGTACACATATAGCTTCCAATAAATGATCTGAACTGTGCAATTTGCCTTTTCCTGTGAGACATCTAGTAGCTGCCCTTCTGTGCCAGGGCTTTGGACCCCAGCATAGAAGTTCATGAAGTTAGTCAACTCAAAACCTCTCTCTCTCTCTCTCTCTCTCTCTCTCTCTCTCTCTCTCTCTCTCTCTCTCCCTCCCTCCCTCCTCTCCATTCCCTTCTTTCTGATGGTCTTGGGCTCATGGCAAATCTGCCTTAATCTCTCAAGTGCTGAAATTACAGATATGAACCATCACACCTATATAAACCATTTTTACTTCATACTGAAACCTTTTGAACAATTTAATTTCAAAAGTCAAAATATATCCACAGTTGTTAAGACACTAAAATGTGACTCTCTTGAGAAGCCTGTGCCCACTGCAGAGTGTGACCACCTTTTTTTAAAAAAATAAAATGTTATGTGTATGTCTGTGTATACATATGCATGCAGAAGTTCCAGGATTGCTTTCCTTGGAGCTGGAATTACAGATGCTTGTAAGTCACTGGATACGAGTGCTTGGGAACCAAAATCAGGTCTCCCGCAAGAGTGGGAAGCAATCTTCTCCACTCAGCCATCTCTCCATTCCCATGCTTCTGTCTTTGTGAAAGTTTTTTCTTTTTCTTTTTTTTTTTTTAAATTGAATTAACTTAATATCTTATAGTTTTGTTTTGTTTTTTTAAACTTTATTTATTTATTTGCCTTGGTGTTTTGCCTGGAACTGGAACTACAGACAGTTGTTAGCTGCCATGTGGGTGCTGGGAATTGAACCCGGGTCCTCTGGAAGAGCAGACGGTGCTCTTAACCGCTGAGCCATCTCTCCAGCCCCCGTGAAAGTTTTTTCTAAATAAACACAACTCACACTGAAGCTCCTCAGTGAAGAATCCTGGCTTCCTCTAAGTGGAGTCTGGAAGAGCTCCGTGAGCGTCTGTAGGCAGGAATTCAAAGACGACACCTGCCTGGGTATGGTGCCCACTGTGCCCTGGTACTGGAGAAGATTTAGAGCTGAAGAAACCTCAGCCTGAGCTGAGAGAGGACAAGTGGAACAGTATTAATTCAGACAGACGCAGAGGATCCGAGACTGACTGCCATCCCAGATCACCAAGTTAGTCTAGGCCAGAGGGGCTCCAGAGCATAGGACAGCACTTAGGCCACCAGGGTCCCACCAGCTGGGACTGCAGCCCCCACTCTGCCTTCCACTATGTGCTCCTCACTGACAGGTAACATTTTCCTCACAGAAAACATGGCTTCTGTCAGTTGGACTCATAAACCCTCTAACGATCCCTGAAGGCTAGCCTTGGCCCCTTAGACAGACACCTGAGGCCCTTCACTGAGGAAGCCCAGCTACCTACCTCCCATTGTACACACACAGACATGGTTTCTTTGCCTCCTCACACCATCCCGGGAGTTCTTTCTCCAGTTCACCAGGTGTCCCACCTGACCATGAGGACCTTGCCTGAGCTCCCAGCCTCGCTCCACCCATGTGATCCCCGGCATTTATCTTCTCACTTTACTTCACAGCTGCCTCAAAAGCTATCTCCCGAGGACATTCATTTCTCCTCTGCTGGGATGAGTGTGTGTTTCTCTCATGGGAACTTATCTGGGCTTATGGGGACAAGTGGATCAATGTCACTCAACAGCCAGAACCAGTAAGATCCAGAAATGTCTGTACAAAGTGGAACATTGTCCCTTGGAACCTGAGGACCAGAGGAGGGTGTTGGAGAAAGGCCTCAGAGAGAGCTGGCCCCTGTGAATGCAAGCCAGCTACACAAAGGGTCTTGGAAAATATCAGTGAAAAACCTCAGAAGACACCTGGAGTAGGGTAGACTCCTAGTATAGTTTCTTCCTGAAATACAAAAATATTAAAGGCCTGGTCCGCAGTCTTTGGTGCTACTAAAAGTTGGTGGGACTCTTAGGAGGAGGAGCCTAATGTCAGAAACTGGGGTGACTGAGAATGCACTCTCCGACTGTGGGACTCCCATAAAGTGCCATCTTGCTACTAGCCCCAAAACTGTGTGTCTGCTCTGTGGCCTCCCTAACAGGCCAGCCAGCTCCTCACTCAACAACTACAGGAGAATTTTCACCACATGCCCACACTGTCTCAGAAAGCAATACTACGATTTCCCTTCTGGACCAGGAACCAGGGCAGTTGGATCCCCAACCAGAACATGTGGTATAGAAAAGGCTTCTCTACAGGACAGAGGTCAAAGTCACAGCATGTAACTGCTCTTAGCTGTGTTACCCAAAAGCACCGCACCGTTTGGGGGACTTTTTCTTTCAGAATTTAATTATTCCCATGCTTCAGATGTATTTCCTCATAGGCCCCAAACCAAAGGACACAAAGTGGGGCCTTTGTGGAAGCTGAGATTCCTGCAGAGGCCACCCTGGGGTCAGAATCAATGGGCAGGGAACAAGCAGAAGGCTATTTCTGAAGCTATAAAGGCTTAAAACACCCTGCGTTGCAATTAATAAATATCATTGTTGATAGACGGGAACAAAGCCCGCCTTCACTTCTTGATTTGGTGGCTCGTTTGGTGAAACACTTAAGGACAGACTCAGCCAACATACACACATAATGGTTTTAATTGCATCCTCTCAATTTATTTTTCCAGAGAGAAATATTTCTGAGGGGAAATATCCATAAAAACAGCTTTAGCAGAGTGCGATTGTGTATGCATTTCCTTATAGGAAATCTGTTTCGTTTAAATCCCAGCTCAAGGGCACAAAGACAGGGGACCCAGAGCAGCCTGCTGACAGCCTAGAGGAGGTGTGGTGGTGGTTGGGGGCCACTGTGCCCTTCCTTGGTCCTTGAGATGACTCTCCCAGCTCTGCCCTCAACTGTAATTGGGACTTATTCTTAGTAGAGAGAAGAAGCTATGCTTTCACGGCTACATGCCAGGCACGGTCCTTCTCCCAGCTGAGACCCCTCCTGGTTAGTAGGGTGACAAGGACAGGCTGTAGATGGAATGTTACTTTCTTAGTTCTGTGTAGTGACAAGTTCAACTCTTTTCCAGGAACCCGTTCCCATTGAGACACTCAAGCATGCAGGATGGACACATCAAGTCGATGTTATATTAGCATGCCTTCTTTATATGGCCCTCCTCATTTTTTCACATAACCAACACCGCAATGGCTAAGAACCATTCTTTGTAACGTCCTGAATCTTTGGTTCTCCAGCTTCAAGAACAGGCCGAACATCCAAGCACTCAATCTCTACTGACAGATGCTGACCCTAAGCGCATGGATGGAATTTTTAAAACAAAATTAAGTTTCCTCCAGTTACTGCAGTCCCACTACATACCTACTTGTGAGCGCTGAGGCGACAGTTCAGTGGGTAGAGTGGCTGCTGTACAGCATGAAGAGCTAAGTTTGGATCCCCAGCACCCACTGGACAGCCACACAAGACTATAAAAGGGACAGACAAGAGGATTGCATGGTCTTGCTGGCCAGCCAGCCTAGTTGAAAAAGAAAAAAAAAGTTCCAACTTCAGTGAGACTCAGTCTTAAAGGGTGTAAAACATCCAACATCCTTCTCTGGCCTCTACACACACTATATATGCACACACTACATATAACACACACACACACACACACACACACACACACGTCCATAAGTAAATAAACCACTTTGTCTATGTCCTTACAGACATATACAATTGTGATCTTGGTATATAAATGCATTCCTTGTTTTCCTTTTTAATTTTTTAAGATTTATTTTATGTGTGGGGGTGTTGGCCTATAAGTATGTGTGTGCCCAAGAAGTTCAGAAGAAGACCGTGGATCCCCTGGAACAGGAGTTACTGACGGGAAAGTCATCATGTGTATTCTGGAACCTGCCCTCAGGTCCTTACAAGAATAGCAGAAGCTCTTAACCACTCAGTCATCTCTCCAGCCTTGTCAGAGGCTTAATGTTTCATTTATCTGTGCAAAACTTGCTCTCTGTGACACAAAATACTTCTGATGTCATAGTGGGGGGAACCAAAACATAGTTAGAAAAGAGATGTCCAGAAGCTGTGGTTTGCATAGTTTCATGAACTAGATAACTAACTGGTCCTCGAAATGGAAACTGCTAGAATCATATCATATACAAATTAAAAACACCTTCTTAATCCCTGTGATGTTTTTCAATTAATATCAAGCAACACCCTTTATTAGGGGAAGGCACAACACATCAGAACAACAGATCTGACACACACAATAGACCAGAGGACAGACAGAAGGGTTCACACTTGGTCAAGGAAGTTAACAAGAGTCCAGCGGTGACTGGAGCCATGTCCACTCTCAGGAACTTCTTTGCTCTGTAGACATTGTAACCTTCCTACTGCTAAGTATTAACAGCAAGATGGATGTCCTGACAGGTTTAAGAATAAAAATAAGAAATGAAGAGCTATTGAGTTTTACAGGCAACAAGAGAGCACAGTCTGCTGCACCAGCCCCCTTGCGAGTGTTCTGAGTGGGGTGGGAAGCAGCAGCCTGTGAGGAACCCAGAAGAAATGTTTCTGTCCACAGCCCTGCAAGCTACAGGACCTGCTTCAAGTACTTTATGCGAGTTTTCAAATTACCTGAACCAGTCTGCAGGTTCATAGTTTAAAGGTGTTTTGTTTTATTTTTGCTTTGTTGGTTTATTTGTGCACGCTAAAAATAGAAGGTTAGTTCAGGGCAGCTTGGAAAAGCAAGTTAGGATCACAGAATCCTTCATCAACACTGACTAGATGCCCACCCACCACTGATGCCTACCCATGCCAAACTTTCACTAGTACGAGGGCATAACAGGGGAGGGTACATCTGTTTTCACATATCTATTCAGTATTATTTTTTGTGAAGTTGATCACGGAGAGGAAAATTGGTATGAATAAGAAGTATAAAGTATGAATGTTAGCCCTGAGCTACTGTTTTAAGTGCCTGTGTGTCTAGTTATGAGTATGAGTACACGTGGAGTCAGTCCTCACCTTCCACCCCGTCGGAGGCAGGGTCTTATTGCTGCTGCACAGACCAGGCTGGTCCAGCCCCTGGGGATTCTGTCTCTGCCTCCTATCGAGCTGTAGGAGCTCTGAGATGCAGATGTGAGCTACCACATCTGGCCGTTTCATGGGGGTCCCTACTCAAAGCCTCACACTTGCATGGGGAACACCCATAGGACCGTCTTCACCGCTGCACCCTGTGCTATTTCTAGACATTCCCTCTAAGCTCAGATTCACATTGGATCAACCTGCAACTTCAAATCTTTCATGTGTGACTCCACATGGCCAAAAAATTCATAAACCATAGTAGGGAAACATTTAGAAATCCCACTTCTGTATTCTCAAAATAAGATCTGGGCTTAATCTGTAAATCCCAAGACATAGACAGTTATACATACAGGCCTCAGAAATGTCACAGGTGATCTTAGATCTTCTAGCAGAGGCTGACTGGACTCATAAAGTATCAATCACAACAGGAAAATTAGTGTGTCACAGTATGGATGAGAAGCTATTTCTCCTAGACACATCTAAAAACTAAAAATCCAAAAGCTTACATTTTTTTAAATATCAACTTGACAATCCATACACTTATAGGAAAAATAGGAGATTATTTTAATGATTTATGTATAAAAGAAAAATAAAACTTTATGATACAATCTGATAGCCTACAGCATATAAAATTTACTCACATACAATGTATGTAATTTTTGCAACATAAAATTCTATTCATATGTACAAATTCATAAAGGTTTTATATATATACATATATGTGTATATATATATAAATCTGTTAACATGGGCTACAAAGGGTCCACTTAGGATTATGGCTAAGTCATTCAATTTAGTAGAAAAGAAACTATGAACATATAAAAGAGTAGTTGATGAACAATCCCTCCACCTCAAACTATTCAGAAGCATCTGGTTGGCAGAGAAGTGTGGTGTGCTTCAGCCAGGAGAAGGCCCACCAGCTGAAGGGAGTCTCCAGCGTCCCCCAGCCCCCAGCTGAGAACTGGGCTGCTGCCTTCCACTGACTGAAAAACCACCAGCTTGGCCAGGTGTGCAAGCCCTGAGGAAACAGAATGTGCTGGGGCAGTCTTCACACTCACCAGGGCTTGCCTTAGTCAGCATCATAAATACTAAGAAACATTAGGGCTGTCTCAGACCTTAAGCAAGAAGGAGCATCTCCAAACACTCTGAGATCCTTTATACAGTAATTCAAGACCTTAATAACTAAGTACAACATTTTATGTAGGTGAAAAATTAAATATAAACCATAAAAAACTATGTGTTAAAAAAAAAGAATCTTTGAAAAGGGGAAACACAAACTATAATTTCTTGGTGTGCTGCTCTCCTCCTCACAGCCCTCCTCACAGCTTTCCACACGCCCACACAGAGGGAGAGGATTAGCAGCCCTTCATGCTACAAGGTCTTAAGGAGACCAGGGGACTGTCTACCCATCGGAAGTATCCTGGAGGCTGAAGAAAGCCAAGGTGATGACAAGCCTATGACAGTTTCCCATCAGACAATGCCTGGAAAGGCCAGACTGAATGCTCCCTTTCCAGCACGTGCACTTCAAGGACTACAAATGCAGACAGCAGGGCCACGAGGAGTCTGCAGAAAGAAGCCCACACAGGTGACAGGCACCTTACAAGGACACAGGCTGAAATGACTCCTTTCAGGCAGAAATGAGAATGTAACTTCAGCATTCCAAGCCCACCAAAAAGTACACAGTGACCCTTTGCTTGGTGCTGGAAGAAAGTTCTGGAGAGTCAAAAGTAGAAATCAAAGCCTGCAGTTTCTCCAGGTGCACGACACAACTTACCTACTAGAAAATTCAGTACAGGATTAAACAGGTTCAGAAGAAAACATATTTACCAAAAAACAAAGAAACACGCCCACCCACAAAGGTGAGCGGAAGACGAAAGCAGCAACTAGCATAGCTGGAAGGGAGTAAGGAAACACGGCCTTTTAATAAGTTGAGCGCCTAAACTGAGAGCTCTGAACTGAGCTGGGTCCGGGCAGCTGCAGTCCATCTTCTCAGCACACTGGGGCTCAGAGGGCCCGTTTCCTGCCTCTTCTCCCATCTCTGCGGGGCTGGTGTTCACCTTCGTGATGTCAGGTTGATACTGTGCACCATTTTCTGGATCTTCTCCTCGTTCTTCAGGATGTTGGCCTTCACAGCACAGATCCTGTCTTGCTGGTCTCTGATCTGCTGCTCCAGCTCAGCTAGCTCGGCCTTCAGGGGCTCCACTGCACTGTCTGTGATGCTGTGGAGAGACAGCCAGTGGTTCATCAGTGTCCTGAAGTCCCTGTCTCTGTCTCTCCCTCCAGCCAGCATCAGCAAAGGGCTGACTACCCCTCAAGAAAAGGTGTAAGTGCCAGAACCCTAAGGACGGCAGGTCAGGCCCTACTCACAACTGGCAGGCCTACGGAGAATCAAACCTGAGAATGCCAATCACTTGTTTACTTCCCACAGAACCAGGGAGAGAACCCATGCTAGGTGGACACTCTACCACAGAGCTGTTTCCCTAGCCCATGTGAGATGTCCTTTAAAAAGGAGAAGGAGCTAATATTTCCTCAGTGACAGGCTTGAAGTCCTTAAAGTATATACACAAAGAAGACCGAGAGGCAGCAGGGTAGTGGGCTCCCAAGATACTGGATTCAGCCTGGGTCAGCCGAGAGAGACCTCCCCTCACAGGGCCCATGTCCCCAGGGGCAGGTGGCCTCTTCACTGTCGGGCAGAGCACTGGAATAAGCACAGAATATACCTCAGAATGCTGCAGTCAAACGTAACCTTTCGCTTCAGGCTTTTAAATTTTTTTTTTTTTAATTTTTTTTAAACTTTATTTATTTATTTATTTGCTTTGGTGTTTTGCCTGGAACTGGAACTACAGACAGCTGTTAGCTGCCATGTGGGTGCTGGGAATCGAACCCGTGTCCTCTGGAAGAGCAGACGGTGCCCTTAACCGCTGAGCCATCTCTCCAGCCCCTCGCTTCAGGCTTTTAAAGCCTGTAACTAGAAAGTAAATACAAGGCGAAGGCCAGCTCCCGCCCTTGCAGCAATAGAACAGGCTCTTCAGGCTGACACTTTCCAACATTTTAAGTCCAAAACTATGAGGTGCTAACCATTACATGCTGAGATCACCACTAATATTCTCAGTGATTTTCTAGATTCCATCTTATTGTATATTTAAAAATTTATGGGACTAACAGCCCTCATGATGGTTGTTCAGTTCAAAGCCATCAGTCGTGAAACCATATGCACACAACAAAAGCAGACTCTGCAGGTATGTTTATGTATCTGTGTACACACAGACATACATATATAATCAAAAAAGAAAAAGCCACCAATTTGAGAGTGGGGACATCAGAGAGGTTGGAGGGTATTTAGAAGGGGCCAGAAGAAGGGAAGCAGGAAAAGTGAGGGAATTATACTATGAGATGAAAAGCTGAAGAAAAGAAAAGACAGTACAATTTCAGTTTGGCATGGTGGGGCACATCTTTAATCACAGTGCTCAGGAGGCAGGGGATCTCTGTGAGTTCAAGGCCAGCCTATTCTACATAGTGAATTTCAAGTTATCCATGCTACACTGTGAGACCTTGTCTCAAAAAAAAAAAAAAAAAAAAAAAAAAAGGAGGAAGAGAAACCAATTATAACTCAGCTTTTCTGTAACATGAACTTACAGATATATCATTCAGTCACATCATATATTTTGAAGGGGAAAAAACCCCACAAGTTAATAAATAGTCACATGATTCTAGATTTACTAATTACAAAGTACCTTTCTCATAAATCTCCTCTAAACAAAACACCTCTCTAAATAAAGCTCACTTTTCTATTCTATCTCTTTTAGTTACAATTTTGAATGATTCATCAGTATCTCATTCAGATCCCCCACCTCCCG